>JAKUCM010000871.1:0-34992 GCA_023374145.1 Lepidium sativum | reverse complement strand
TTCAGAAACACTTCTTGAAAATGTTTCAAAACTTTAGCATTTGTGTCAAAACCCTAGATTAGTGTAAAATGGTTTTCTTCTTTCACAAAGAGAAGAGTAAATATTTACCAAAGGGAACTAATTAGAGTCCTAATTACACACTAACTCCCTATCTCCATTTCTTTCCTCAATAAATTATGACATATATATGTTCACGAAAAACATTGTTAACCATCTGAAATGTGTCAATATTATTCTCGTACTACAATGTTCACTATTATTAGCATAATTCACCATTGATTCATTTTTCTTATGCAAATACTATATTTGGCAATCTCGCATAAACCTCTTACACTTAAGATGGCTCTAAAAATTCTGAGATCTAAATAAATCACCGATTCCGACATTTTGGAATCCAAAATGTCAATTAATAACACAGTACTTACCAAAAATTGTAAATTAAACATTTAAGTGTCGAAATTCCGGATTAAACTATCAATTATTAGTTGACCTTAAGTAAAACCCCGAATTTTACGTTGATTAGTCAATTATATCTAATGTTAAGTAAACCAACGGGAACCATAAAAACCGTTTAATGCCTTAAATGAATCATGTTAATTGAAATCATGCGTTTCATTTTAAGTCCCAACTAGGATTATAAACACGCTATAGTGTGGAATTTGATTATTTATTTTCAACAATGTTCATTTACTTTCTTAGACCCGTGTTGATACTTTAAAATCAACTTTTAGATGTTGTTTTAGAGGCGTGAAACCCATACTTTTAGATGTTGTTTTAGAGGCGCAATTTTGCTTAGATAGATTAGCAGAGTTAGTGATTTCCGTTTAATAACTTAAGGTACATCTGCCTAGTCAACACAAAATTCACAAAGACTTTTTAAAAGTCAACTAATAATTGATAGTTTAATCTGGAATTTTGATAATTAGATGTTCGATTTGCTATTTTGATAAGTAGCGTGTTTAATTGATATTTTTTTTTAAAAAAAAATTGTTTTATGTATCGTCAAATAGAGAATTGAAAATATGGTAATTTTTACGCCAATTCATGAGCATATACAATCATTATGACATTATATGATTCCTTTTTGTGTCACGTATCCAGGAGACATTGTACGTTCTAAGAACCTAAGGTTGAGAATACAAGCAAATTGTAACTATGTTTATGCCTAAACAAACAATCAAGAATACGATTAGTATTAATCGTTCAGCAAACAAATAAAACTGAATAAGATGATTTATCAGCTAAGAGCCGAACTATTTATCGAGTATGAATCAACTAACTCTTATTCGCTAATGTGTTTATAGTTGACTATGCCCCTTTGGGTTTCGTAGTCCTTTGTATTTATAGATCCTTCATTTTTTTATGTCTTCCCGAATATCTCGATTCCTATAATGGAGAAATCATGCGAGATATATGACTCTGTATAGGAGGAATTTGGCGGAATGTCATATATATATATATATATATATATATTTCCATCATGGAAGAAGTAGAGAAATGAACCATATTTTTTGTAAATACCATAGAGAAAGTTCTGGAGATTATTGTAGGGTATGTTTACATCGAGTTATCACAATTATATTGAAGGAAGCCTCCGACTGGAGAAGGTGATGAAAAGCTCGTGACATGTTCGGCAGTGAGGCTTGCTCCAAACACGTTAAGGTGTGGTGCATGAGGGAGTTAAGAAGAGTTCACTGTTGGGCATGGAATTAATGGACTAGGAGCAGACAGGGACTGTGGCTACCATGATATAAGATCGAGATCCGGAGTTCTAAACAAAAGTCTGGTTGTCCTCGCAAAATCTTAATAAGCACCAGTCTTCGCTCTATAAAATAAATCGTGCATTTTTTTTTGTCAACGACAGATTAATTGGGTAACAATTAGCCGACCCAAAAGTCAAATTCCTACATAATGTAGATAGGGGGACTCGATCCGTGTTTGTGCAATAATATTACATTTAATCTGTCTAATATTATATTTTGCCCGTTTTAATAGCGTCTTAATTACTAATCATTTCACTCTTTTATCAAAACATGTTTACAAAAATAAATAGTCTTAAGGAGAAGCAAGAGCAAGCTTTCTAAGGTTATCAATTATCATTACTAGCTTTGTATTTATCTGTTCACAAAACACTTTGGCAGCAATCCTGAGGGATCCGAATGATTAAGGATGTGGAACAGGGCTTTAGCACAAATATTGAAGAGAAAAAGCGACAAGGAATCTCCTTGTCACAATCCTCTCTCTGGTATAATATGGCCATGTTCATTGTCATTAAGGAGCACTGTATAAGTAACTATGAACACAAATTACATTAGTGATTTTGCAGTCGAGGGTAATGAAATGATCCGTGAGGCTTGCAAATGGAGTCCCATTGTCAGGTTTTGTCGTTTCATTTTCTGAGTATGGGCCGAGCCATTAAGCCCATTAGCAATCGATTTGCTAATGGATCATAGAATCAGCATCGGCCCAGTTTCTTTGTAAGCTCGTTTCTAGTTGGGCCGAAATGTGGCCCATCTAGTCGTCTTCTTCTTTTATGAGAGAGAGAGTGTTTTCGAGAGAGTTACAGTAGAGTGAGAGAGAGATAGAGACACGATTCATGTAACAGAGCTATGCTCTGAATCAAACACACAAGTTAAGGTGCGTTAGTGGATTCCGGAAGATAATCCGAAGAGAGATGTACCCGTCGGTGTTTTAATCGACGGGGAACTCTATAAATCTGTGTCCTCAAATCTCTTCGTGCACTCTTACTCTTTCTCTTAACATTCGGACCTCAAGGTCACTCGTTTTCCGCAAGCGAATTTGGGTCTATCGAGCTATTATGCACAACAAGTGGTAATCAAGTTCTGAGGAAATAGAACTAGAGGAACCTAAGACCTACGCAGAAGCTATTCATAGCAAAGACAAAGAAAGATGGAGGGAAGCAGCTGATGAGGAAATGGATTCCCTCATCAGAAATAACACATGGATCTTAGTAGACAAACCACAAAATAAAAGAGTAATCGGATGTAGATGGTTATTCAAGTTAAAGCCAGGCATACCAGGAATAGAAAAGCCAAGATTTAAAAGCAGATTAGTTGCTAAGGGTTATGCTCAGGTTGAAGGAGTAGATTATAATGACATTTTTGCTCCAGTAGTTAATCATGTTTCAATTAGAATTCTACTAGCTACAGTCTCTAATTGGAACATGGAACTAGAGTAAATGGATGTGAAAACAGCTTTTTTACACGGAACATTACAAGAAGAAATCTACATGAATCAACCAGAAGGCTACGAAGTTAAAGGACAAGAAAGAAAGGTGTGTCTACTTAAGAAATCATTGTACGGTTTAAAGCAATCACCAAGAGAATGGAATGCAAAGTTCAATGAATTCATGAAGAACCAACAGTTCCAAAAGAGTGAATATGATCCATGCGTTTACTACAAGGGAAAGACAGTTGACACTATGATATATCTACTCCTATATGTAGATGATATGTTCATTGCATCAGCTCAGAAACAACAAATTGTCAATCTCAAGAAGCTGCTCAGTAAACAATTTGAGATGAAAGACCTAGGACCAGCAAGACGAATTCTAGGCATGGACATATACAGAGACAGACAGCAGAATACGCTACAGCTATCACAAGAACAGTATATCAGACAAATTCTAAATACGTTCAACATGAGTGACAGCAGATCAGTGTCTACACCAATAGGAGCTCAGTTCAAATTAAAAAGCAACACATCAGACAAAGAAGACGCAGAGACTAAAGGAATGGAGGACATACCTTATACAAGTGCAGTCGGAAGCCTAATGTACGCAATGGTTGGATCACGTCCAGACCTTGCTTACTCCATTGGTGTTGTCAGTCGTACATGTCAAAACCAGGAAAAACACACTGGTTAGCTGTTAAATGGATAATGCGTTATCTAAATGAAGCATCTAAGATAAGCCTAACATTCAAGAAAGATTCCGATTTCAGGATTAAAGGCTACTGTGATGCAGATTTTGCTTCAGACTTAAACAAATGAAGATCTATTTCAGGTTATGTGTTTACATTGGGTAACAATACAATAAGTTGGAGATCTAGATTACAGAGAGTAGTAGCTCTATCTACAACTGAATCAGAGTACATAGCCCTATCAGAGGCCAGCAGAGAAGCAGTATGGATACAAGGAATATGCGAAGAAATGAAGCTATGTACAGGAACAATAGATTTATACTGTGATTCTCAAAGTGCTATCTATCTATCAAAGAACAGAATGTGCAGTGAAAGAACGAAGCATATTCAAATCAAGTATAACTACATCAGAGAAGTGACAGAAGCAAAACAGGTCAAAGTCATCAAGATCCACACATCAATAAACCCAACAGATATGTTCACGAAAGTCATACCTGCTGAGAAGTTCAAAGGCTGCATGCAGTCTTTGAGAATGGTGGAGGCCTAAAAGTCTTTGTACGAGTATTCCGACATTCAGATTCGATGTCGGAATACCCAGATCTGTTGTTACCTACACACGGTCAACAGAAAGAAAAAGACGATGGGTTAGTAACAAATCAAATAAATAAAAAAGGGTTGAAGAACATGAAAGGTCACAGACTTACATGCAAAGACAGATGAAAGGTCACGATGGTTTTTGGTCAAGAGCTGCATCAAAAACAAACAGAGGAAGGTCAGATCTAAGAAAGCAAAGGCAGAAAAGAAAGGAAAACCCTAGCTATCTCCGTAAATCTGAAATATGTAAGAGGAGTCAAGTGTTTTCTTTTCTTACCGGTTTCCTGAAGCTTGAGCTAAGATCCGCCGAAGGTCACCTCATCGTGTTCATCGGAAAAAAAAAACAAAAACAAAAAAGGGGGGTTAGTTAAAGAAAGTTGAATCGCTCTTTAGATCTATCAGTTAAATGATAAGATCTTCTCATGCATGTACCGAAAACTTAAGGAAAACACAGAAGACTAATGATCTTACCGGGAAAGTCAAACCGTCATCGGAGAAAGATGATGGCCGAACGACTGATGCTTCGAGTATAAAGAAATCTATACCCAAGAACAGGTAAGACATCAAAACTCTTTTCACGAAGGAAGTGGAAGAGGAAGAGATGAGAAGAAGAGGAAGAGACGTGAAGAAGATGAAGAACACTCGAGAGAAAAGTTCACAGCGGCTAGGGTAAGCTCGTGAGTGAAATGAGAGAAATGAGCCGACAAGGTGGAGTTTTGTCAGGTTTTGTTGTTTCATTTTCTGAGTATGGGCCGAGCCATTAAGCCCATTAGCAATCGATTTGCTAATGGATCATAGAATCAGCATCGGCCCAGCTTCTTCGTAAGCTCGTTTCTAGTTGGGTCGAAATGTGGCCCATCTAGTCGTCTTCTTCTTTTAAGAGAGAGAGAGTGTTTTCGAGAGAGTTACAGTAGAGTGAGATGTAACAGCGTTATGCTCTGAATCAAACACACAAGTTAAGGTGCGTTAGTGGATTCCGGAAGATAATCCGAAGAGAGATGTACCCGTCGGTATTTTAATCGACGGAGAACTCTATAAATCCGTGTCCTCAAATCTCTTCGTGCACTCTTACTCTTTCTCTTAACATTCGGAGCTCAAGGTCACTCGTTTTCCGCAAGCGAATTTGGGTCTATCGAGCTATTATGCACAACACCCATGAAACCCACCGATCATCAAAATCCAATTTCCTCATCAACAATTCAGGAAAGGAAAATTCCATGCAATCATAAGCTTTTAACATATTGGTTTTGATAGCAATATGTCTCGATGATAGTCTCCCACTGGTTTGTAGAGCATATATGAGTTAATGAGCGATAATATCCGGTAAGAAACGCTTAAGCCTTGAGCATAGGATATTGAAGTGTCATGAGCACATGCTTATTGGCTGCATATCGGTCATCTTCTTTAGTGATGGAAGTCTGGTGTTCCTAACACCTTCCAAGAGCCATGTTTCTCGAATTCGTTGCTTACATACTTTTCTTCTTCAGTGTATGCTTCACTTAGCTCTTTCTTCAATCTCCGAATGTTGCAGCGACACGGTTGAAGTTTGGTTAGTTCCTTCTCAAAATCAGTTTCTTCTTGAAAATCTAACCTTGATATTGTTTTTTCTTCATAATCGAACCTCAATATTGTTTATTTCGTTAAAATCGCATAGTGACTTCTTCATTCATGATGGGTAATCGCATATTAGTACCTCTTTATGGTTCTTGGGTTTTACTTCTTCGTATGTTCACATCATTTACACGAAACAAATATACAATTACAGTAATGCGTTCTACTCTACCACCTTCTTCAAATCATCGTCTGAACCATTGTTTTAGATGATTCCAAGGCTCGTAGCAATATCTTTTTGGTGCTTGAAATCACTGTATTTGGATTAGACACAGTTCTTACTTTGTCGATTTGTTTGAAAAATTTAGCATATTTCTTCTTCAGTCTTGTCCATTGAAGAAATTCTACAAAAGTTTAGGATTTAGGATTGTAAGAAACTAGAAATAGATTTTGTTCTGAAATCGTGTATCTCTTTAGACATGATAATTAATCCAAATCTAAACCGTTAAATAGAGAAATAAATATGGAAAATTAGTTTGCCACTATCAATTTCATTGAAATTTATTTGGAGGAAACATTTATAATGAAATGGTGTTGTTGGCCTAAGTAAGTCACTAAGCGTAAATTGACTAACAGAGTTAACACATTTTGTTAAGTCATTTAAAGGTAGGGTTGGTTTGACCCAATCAACAAAAGTATACGTTTTGGAAAAAAAGTCTCCCAAGCTCTTCTTAGCTTGGTGATTACATGTCTAAGCTAATTTTATGAAATTTAGACTTCTACTTGATCCTACTATATATAAACTTTGTAATATCATTTAGATACACATACCCAAATTAATTATAAATTAAAGTTATTTTTTTTATCATCTAATCTATAGTCCAAATTGCAAATGTCATCTAGTCTGGTGGCAAACGGTAAGTCCGTTAAGCCAGCGCATTTGCATAACTCGAAATCGAGTCCTTCTACCTATATTATGAAATTTGGCTATTGGACTGCCCCAATATAATCGCCCGTTAACAAAAAAAAAAAATCTATAGTCCAAATTCATTTTAAAAGTCTCCTATGACACCAACGAGCAATGGGTTTTGCTGGAACCGTAGAAATAAATAGACAGTGGAAAACGTCCAAAATAAAGTTAATTATGTGGATGTAAAGAATAAAAGGAAAATGGTAAAAGAAAATACAAACTTTACACAATTTGTCAAATAAAATATAATATGAACTCTTATTTACCAAATTAATTACAAAATCACATTGACCAAACTGATTCAAAACTGAAATTAGTCAACTTTAACCGGACTTTAACATAACAATGTTCGGAGAGTCAAGTAGAAAGAGATTCACTGGTTTATGAAAAGCTCAATCAACATATGAGAGATTTGTAGACGTATAGTGGTAGTGGAGACTTGTAGTCAACCTTTGGAGAAGAAGAATAATACGGTGGTGGTGGAGAGTTGTAGACATATGGTGGTGGTGGAGATTTGTAGTCATTAGGGGAAGGAGTATAGTATGGTGGTGGTGGAATGTTGTAGACGTATGGTGGTGGTGGAGACTTGTAATCAACTTTAGGGGATGGAGAATAGAACAGTGGAGGTTGGGAGTTGTAGATGTATGGTGGTGGTGGAGACTTGTTGTCAACTTTAGGGGAAGGAGAATAGTACGGTGGAGGTGGGGAGTTATAGACGTATAGTGGTGGTGGAGACTTGTAGTCAACCTTAGGAGAAAGAGAATAGTATGGTGATGATGAAGAGATGAAAGCGTATGGTGGTGGTGGAGACTTGTAGTCAACTTTAGGGGAAGGAGAATAGTACGGTGTTTGTGGAGAGTTGTCCATATATGATGGTGGTGGAGATTTGTAATAAACCTTTGGCAAAGGAGAGTAGTATGGTGGTGGTGGAGAATTGTAGACATATGGTGGTGGTGGAGACTTGTAATCAACCTTTGGTGATGGAGAGTAGTATGGTGGTGGAGGGGAACTGTAGACGTATGGAGCTGGTGGAGAGTTGTGCTCAACCTTTGGAGAAGGAGAGTGGTATGGTGGTGGTGGAGAGCTGTACACATATAGTGATGGTGGAGATTTGTAGTCAACCTTTGGAGAAGGAGAATAGTACGGTGATATTGGAGAGCTATAGACATATGATGGTGGTGGAGACTTGTAGTCAACTTTTGCAGAGGAAGAGTAGTACGGGGAATTATTTTTAGGTGGATGCGGAGATTTGTGTTTGTAGGCTGGAGAATCGGATTTTGGGGTTTCAGGGGATGAGTAAGGGTACGCTGTCACAGCTGCTGCGATGACACTCAAGATAACGACATACACTATGCCCTGCTCTAATCCCATGATTCTTGAGGATCTCATTCCCGTTGCTACTCTTTGTATTTCTGTTTATGGTATTCTTGTACATGAAGACCCATTATATACTCCTTTGTCATGTCCTAAAAAAGATATTGTCTTTCCAAGTTGGTTCGTGTGTTGCACTTTCAAATACATTTTACAATAACGTGCTAAGATGTTTATTAGAATTTAAGATTCTCTTACAACCTTCAAGATGCTTTCTTAGTAAATAATTAAAATCGCCTCAATTAATTAGTAAATATTATAATATCGACTTTATTAATCAGATAAAACAAATCGTTGATTGATTATTGTTTAGCTATAACGACTGTATTTGTTTGATAATACTGATATCACGAACGTAAACTTTATGAAATAATTTAATATAACTTTAGGGATCACTATGTTCATTGAACTTTTATGAACATTACTATGATTGCATGTTGTTGAGTTTTAAAATATTTGATTAATTCGTGTTACTCACTAGCCTAGCCTTTTTTGTTTTTGTTTTTGTTTGTCGAAACCTAGATATATTATTGCTTCAAATGGTGTTACATATGAAAAGATTGAGGCCCAATTCTACACCAGTTCCGCAATAAGCTATAGCCCATACATAGGGAATCTTCATACAAATTTAAAACGAGCATTGAAAGGAGCCTATAAATATTTTAAACATAATTGAGTGACAATTATATATATTTTTTTAAAACAATTGACTGATAAAGTCCCACTTTGAGACCCAACAGCCTTGAGGATTGCTTGGAGCGCAAAGTCCCATACGAAAATACAAGGGTACATTTGCTCGGCCATCACTGATTTATGAGAAACTTCATTAGAAAACTTTAAGGGTTTGCACTAGGTAAAGTGGTTATTTAGTTTAATTTTTTGGTAGTTTATTTTTAAGATTTACGAGATGAGAGAGACACAACTATGTACTTGTACTGTTTCACTTCAATTTAAATCGATTTTGCAAGGATGTAAATTAACAAATTTCTGTATATATAAATTTTCTATTTCGTTCTTCTCTTTCTTAAAAGGAGAAGAGATAATTCTTCTTCTACTACTATGTTTCTCCATTCTCTAAAGTGATACTAAAATGACAATTCCAACATATTTGAGGTTTTCTTACGTTAAAAAGTTGCTAAGATTTTTCAATCCATTTATCAAGATTTTAAATTATACCAAAAATAAACGTTTAAGATTAAAACTTAAAATATGGTCCAAATCACATAGGCTAGTATTATTCTATAGTAAATAACACACCAAGTAATGTTCAAAGTGTAAATGTCCACTTGTTTAATATATACTAGAGGTGGATCCGCGCATACGAGCGTGGGGATTAAATAGTAGTTTTGGAAATTTATATCTACAATGAAATTAATTTGAACAAAATGAACTGAAATATATGAACCAAATATATCAACCAAACGTAAAACAAATAAAAAACTTATGCTAATATGAAAGCCTAAATTAATCATAGTTTTTGCGAAATAGTAAATTTTGTTCATAATTTTAAAATAAAAATAATCTCACACTACTCAAAAACAATTGTATTAATATGTAATATTTTGTCACAATAACACATATTTCGTCACAATATAAATATTTTGTTACGAACTTGTGATAATTTGTAAATAGTTACAATAAAAGTGTCACAAATACATATTGGTAACAAAAATATTACAATGTACTTTTGACGAATAAATGTAGTAGCAATTTTTTCACATAACGTTATGGAATAAAATCACAATGATTCATAACAAATAAAATTCGTAGCAAAATTGTATATAAAACGTCATGAATTATTACTAATATTTATAGTTGCATGCAATTGTCACATTAGCTCAGATTTTCGGTATCGCCAATACAAATGTAGTAGCCTTAAACCATCCGCAATAGCTCAAATTTGCCGTTAGACCAAATCTTTACGACTTTGTATGTGTTACTACCATCTCTAATGTTCCCGTCTTCCACAATGAAGCCAAATTGGAAAGTATTTCCAAACAAACCACTAATTGTGAGAGACATTCTTTCAGGGTATTCAATCTACATGTTGGCAAACATACATTTCATACTTACTCTAAGTATGATGAAAAGTATAAAATAAAAACAAATAAAAAATTACAATAAACAATTAAAATTAATTACCTTACCAGAGTGATTGCCTAAGAGTGAATTTGCTTGTTTTCCTATAAGTTCTAAAGCAAAACATTCAGACAATGTACAATTGATCTTACCCAAAGAATCCATTATTCGTAAATTTACCTTTAACCTAAAAATAGAGAACATCACATAAATGCAATAAATAAGGAAAACAAACGTTATATGTTAGGGCAGTGAATTTACATTGCAATCGTTGTTTCTGAATATTTCTCGCATGTACGACAGAAAAAAGAATCATATTTCTTAGGGTAAGTTATGTAACATTATACATAATACAACATTTACCAACTTGAAATTATAGCTCGATAATTTAAACATACACAGTAAGATAACCATTTCAACATATAAATAATTATAAAATTACTCAATACATCATATGAAGATAGTACACAAATATCGTCACCCATAGAATTTTTTTCTCTAGTAGTTTTCAATTCGAGGAAATGAAGACTATCATTCGCCAATCTGAATATATATATATATATATATATATAAATTCATAAGATACATAAGAAAAAAGAATTATTGCATATAAGAACAACTAATAATATAATTACGTCTTCAAGTTGAGGTATTGAAGGATTTATGGAAAACATTGTTGTATCAAAGGCATTGCTAACAATAGTTATATTTATAAATACAAAAAGATGTTATGAGAATGAATCAAAGGAAATTTTAATAAGTAAATATGAAAACATAATGTTACCATTCCAAGGTTGAAGTTTTGCAAAACAGATGAGCATTAAATAATACCATATGTGGATTCCGAACAACTTTTTGTGAAAGACTCAGCAATGGTTCCCCAAAATAGCATTGCAAATGACGATCACTACCTGAAAATAGAGGACTATAACTCTATGTTAATACAAAAGGGTTCATAGTGAAAAATATTATTATCTTATCATTTAAGAAAATAGTAAGTCAAAGTTTATACTTCTAACTCATGATCTCTAATTTGAAAATAAGTCTTCTTAACCGGTTGATCGTAAAACTTTACATCATGAGTCTGTTGAATACTAACGACTTGACCATGGACATCTAAATATCAAGAAAAACAAATATATACTAAAATTACAATAGATTGTTTGAAGAAAATAATTACATGAACAAGATAAAAATGAAGTGTGTATAAATTACCACCTAAAACATCGCTATGATATTTTCAAGAGAAAATATTTTTGTAAGATATTAATGAAATGAATTCATCTTCTACAATAGGATTAGACGATATAATTGTAGTCATTCGGAAAAAACATAACTTATAAAAAATGTCTGAAACTTTGTATTGACTATTGTCTTTGAACACCAGGAAATTCAAGTACTTTCCAACAACCAATATCAATATATTTCTCGAACAGACTGTTTGGATCGTTCACACAATAAGCGACTATTTTATACCCTTTAACACAAAAGAAAATCTAAAGTATTTAGTTCAATGTACCGTCTGGTAAATAAGAACAAATATGAAACGGAAAAATAATTGTTTAGATATGTAAATATGAAAAAGAAAAAATAATTGTTTATATATACTTTTCAAAAAATTAATACTTGTATGTATTGGCACTGTTTTAATACTCTCTCAGGCGTTGTCTACTACTCCAATAACTTGCACTGTTTGTACATCGACAATTCATCCAGAAATGAAATGTCGTCAGGCCAAACATACAGATATTCCTCCTCCAAAACTCGCGGTCGGACTCTAACCGGCCGACACAAAGAAAAGCAACGAAAGGAGTTTGTCCCGCCAAAACTCCTTTGAAAGCTTCCAAACAATCACAGCTGACTTTGCCGATTGAGAACTCTCTAGTTGTGGACCTCACCACTGCAAAGGACCCTCCTCTTCACAAAAATCAGCTAGAAACAAGGGTAAGAGGAATGCACAGCCCTCATCTTCCTCTGAATCTTCCGGTATAGACTCGCCAGCTGAGTTTTCCTACTTCGATCGGGCATCTGAAGAGGATGAAAAAACAGAAGATAACTATCTTATTAAGAAGCTCAAAGCTAAGAAAGAAAGGTGATATGATCGCTCAGCCCTCGGGAAAAATATTGCAAAGGTTACTAAATCTAAAATTTATCTATGAAGATTGATTTCTTTAGTTGGAATGTTAGAGGGTTTAATAGTAGTATCAAAGGCGGAATTTTAAGGAATGGCTACGGCAGTCACAATTGTTTTTTGGTAGCATCATTGAAACTAGAGTTAAGAGGAATAAGTATCAACGGGTTATGGAATCTACTCTTCCTGGTTGGAAATCTGAGGCAAATTATGAGTTTGCTCTTCTTGGGAGAATCTGGATTATTTGGAGACAGAACATTGGGTTTACAATGATTGAGTTGAATCTGGATTAGTTGTGGCCTCGTAAATAAATAAAAAGAATGGTGGCTCGGTGAAAATGTCATAATCAATCAAGGGCAAGCACGTACATGTCTACAATGATTGAGTTGATCACCACATGAAAAGAAGAAACCCTAAAAAAAATAAAAGGAGATTGCATCAAAGTTATTACATTATAACCAAGTGATTCTTGTATAGTAAATTTCACTAATAAAGAGGTCGTGAATTCAAATTCACTTGAAGTAGGTGATTATTAATTTTACCATCCAACCTGCAATCCAATGGGTTATAAAACATCTTGGGTGTGTAACACCTATTTGATCTTGCTCGAAGGGAACACTTCTGGCCAGAGCTGGAGCAGAGCTCCTTAGGTTGACGACTGTGGCGCCTGAGCTATCAAGGCCGAACTTATTTTAATTCATTTTCCATTTAGTTGAAGAGACTAAATTGAATTTTTTAATTATTAAAATTATTTGGAGACTTGTTATGGTAAAAGTTTTCTCTAAAACAATCTCCAAAAAAAAGACTTGAAATTTCAGGTTTAAAGGTTCTTCTCTCAAGAACTGGAAAAAAAAACCTTCAAATTTAATATTATTTAAATGTAATTTTTGTATTATATTTTAAATTATTTTTCATTTTCAATTAATATCACTAAAACTGATAAATTTTGATACTCATTAATTTTTTTATGTAATATTTTATCTATATTAATATTTTATATATAAAATGTGAGTGTGTTTTATATTATATCCGACCTAGATAACATATTGAATTGTCTTCCGGATCAAAAAATTTATAAGATTTTTATATATAAAAATATATTTATTCGTTATCATATTTTTAGGTATCAATATATTTTCCTACTTAGGGCCATTATAAATTTATTGATCGAAACAAACAAAAAACTGAGATAAATGAACAATAATTCGATGTTAGTGCGTCGTAAACCTTGTGTTTTAAAAATATTGTAACATATGGCGCGCGTTGTAAAAGTGATGTTAATTTAAACGACGTTAAGAGATTGTAAATTTAGCAACTAACTAACAACGCCTACTTTACAACAAATTAGAGTCAAAATATTTTATAGCTAACTAAAGACGAAATATTTACAACTAATTAAAGACGAAATGTTTACAACTATTTAACGACGAAATCTTTTACAACTAGTTATGGACGTTTATTTACGTTTTTTGCCAACAAATTAGGGACAAATAATCATTTAAAATTTTTAATTGAAAATATTCATTTAAATTTTATAATTTAATAAATTTTGGAATTGAATTAATTAAATAAAATTTCATATTAAACTATGTTTATAAAATTAGTAAAATTTACAAAAAAAATATTTTACAAGTTCGTTGAACATGTCTGTAATACGGTCGTCTTGATCTTCAATAACTCGTTGGTTTAAATCGACATCGACATTCTCTGTAGGCTTGATCCCGAGGTCCCGATGTCTATGCTCTATTGTCTTATTTGCATGGGGATTTTCCGCAACCAAAATATCCATCATGGACTCCATTGCAGCAACTTCTGATCCGTCGTTTGTTTTAGCTCGGCTATTTCTGCACAGAAAAACAACAACTAACTACAGAACGAGTTTTTCCCTATCCAGTTAGATGTGACTCTCTGGTTATCTTGGGTGGTACCTATTCCAATAATCCGTCCATTTTTCGTCGGAGCAGTTTGGAAAAACCGTTTTGTCACTGAACAATAATTATCTAATTTTTGTTAGTGAAAAAAAAACTAAATAAATATTTAAATTAAATACCTGCTTATAATTTCAGGAGTACTCAATTCCACAGGAGTACCATCATGAGATTCCTGGGAAAGCTGAGTCTGATGCTCCTGAGCCGCAGCTTCAACCTGACTATGTAGCCGCTTACATCGAGGATCAATAAAGTCGCCAAACTTATTCTTATGAGTAGCGACGTACAATTTTGGAAGCGTAGGAATTTGTCCAGTTTTTTCAGCATAAAAAGTTAAATTTAAATAAATAGTAATTTAGTTTATATAGTAATGAACGAAAAAGTTAATTTTAAGAAAACCACTTACTATCAGTATGGCTACTCCGCCAAAAGGTATCTAGCATGCAGTGTGAGGCATAGCGATTGACAACCCATCCGAACGAATCGTTTCCCTTGATACGGAACATTGAGCAGCTCTCCTCACCGATTTCGGGTGTACCCAATAATTTTTTAACCCTTCCTAACATGCGTTGGTCATAAATGTGGGTTTCTCATCATCTCCCTTCACCTCCCAATATGTCTTCCAGTCAGAGACTGTGTTATAAAGCCGCTTCATGGCTTTCTGGTTGAACTCATGTCTGACAATTTTGTTGATGGAGACGTCTCAATTCCAACGTTGCTAGTAAAAAGAAGATTTAATTAGGATTTAATATTTATTAAATATATAGGTTTAATAAAATGAAATTTAAACTTTAACAAAAAAATTAATTACCGCGAAAATCTTGAACCATGTAATGAGAATGTAGTGCGGTGTTGATCCATCTATTTGTGAATGCTCTGCATGCCATCTCATCGCAGTTGTTGTCCTTTTCATACTGATATAATCTCTTCAACCTATCTGTTATTGGTAAGTACCACATTCGTTGATACAGTACCTTCTTCTGCCCACTCTCTTTTGGCTTATATCTTGGCTTCTTATAGAATCGATATTCTTGTAACAGATCATCATCTTTCCAATAGATCATAAAATTGTATATCTAAACATCAATGGTTTCGCAGGGCAACCCAAGACTAAACACCAATTTATGTGTCTCGTAATATGATTCAGCACACATATTGTCTTCCGGCAAATACTCTTTGAGCAATTCAGTCCACATATTCATGCACGACTGAGATGAATTACATTCTATTTTTATATTCATCATCCTAGCTTCCAATGATAATTTAGACTGCCTTTCTCTACATCCCTCGTAGACAGGCTGGTTTTCACCATCTATCATGTCATAAAACATTTTTGCATCTAAATTAGGTGCCTCAGAAACTATAGGTTGATCAGTATTAGTTTCCTGACATGCATTTCTGACCATCTCATGCATCATATCATGCTCTACAACCCCATGAATCTTATTCTGATAACCAACATCATGAAAATTACTCGATTCACCTATATTATTTTCAACATTATTAAAATTACTACTACTTGCTTCATCATTCCCACCACCACTATCACCTTCCTCATGGTGAAACCACATGTAATAATGTGGTATAAACCCTATATCTAATAGATGATTCCAAACAATTTCTACTCGGGCGAATTTCGGATTTTTTTTTTAGACAAGGACATAACATCTTACCAGATTCAAGCGTGATTTCGGTTTGACTTGCCTGGTACCCCGTTCATAAGCTCATTTGTCACAATTTCAGTAGCATCTCTATGCATATACATCCACTTCCACTGCTCGAATATATCACCAACAAAATATATTTTTTGGGTTTTTTCCCAAAACCGTTATTTTTGTACAAAAATGTTTTTTTCTTCTCCCAAATGTTTTTTCTCTATAACAAGTTTTTTTGTTTGTTGTGTTGTGTTATGAATTATGAATAGAGACCTCCTCCTTATATAGGCAAAAATTTAACAACGATTTTACAACCTTAAACCAAACACGAGTAATTTACAACATATGTAACTAAGCATAAATATCTAATTTAAAATTTTGTCCTTAAATAGTTGTAAATCATTTAGACCTAAAAGACTTGCAAAGTAGAGACGTTTTAACAACAAAATGTAATTTTTAACTATGTCTTTACGTCGTATGTTATAATTTTTTATTAACCAATTACGTATCACAAAAAACGTGTGTACCGAATTTCCAGTTTCGTTTTTAACTCGTTGTAAAAGATATACGTGGTAAACAAGTTGAAAGTTAGGGAATAATTAACAACGAAATGTATAGTAAATGGCAAGGCTTGTCAAAGCGTTGTAAAATGCAAACTAAGTTACAACGAAAACTTTTGTTGTCCTCTTACAACTCCTTTACGACGAAATACACTTACGTCGTAAAAGAGTTGCGAAGACGTCCCTAATTTATGACGTCTCTAAAATGTCATAAATTGACGTCGTTATATTAATGTTCTTTTGTAGTGGTTGGTTTTTGTATATGATCCAACCCGGATAATGTGGCAAGTCACCGGATTTACCGGTCCAACCATGGGCCCAGAACAGATTTCAAAACATTGCTTAAATGATATTAAATATAGTTAAGAAATAATCTAGTACACATACATTATAAAGAACATTTTAGAAATTATTCGTGCCCATGCCAGGTTCGTTTGTAGTTGTGACTCGTTCTAGTTAATAACTTTTAGGGGCATTGCAGCCATTGCTCCTTTTCCTTGACCACAAAAGGTCATTTTTTATAAATAAAAAAGTGGCATCTCAAAGTTGAAGTTTCCAAGTTGCTTCTCAAGTTGCTCTGATATTTCTTAGGAATATGGTCAAGATTGTGTAAACATGAAACCAAAAAGAAAAGATTGTGTAAACAAGACAACACAGTTCACTAAGAAAGAATTTCAACAATATTACTTTGAAGGATTTAAAATTGAATATCCATTCAAAATAAATCAAAATAAGAAAAATATAAAAATTATTTAAAAAATCACCTTAAAAATGAGTGAAGTATTTTAAACATCTAAATTTCTATGTTCTTCAATTTCAATCCTAATTTATTTTCAAAAATGATTGAAGAGACCAAGTTGATCATATTAATCTATATATTATATAGGTTTCCAGTTATAAGTCAAAAGTTAATTAACAGAGATTAACACAATTTACATATGAGTTGCTAAACCACTTATTAATTTAAGATTAAAATTAGAAGTTACAAAAACTAGAGGGTTAAAACATTTTTTTTTAAAAAAAAATTTCTAAATGTGAGTCTTTTGACATTTTCTTAATTTTAAATTATTTTAATTCATATTTAAAACTTTCAAATTATAGTGGATTCTATATTATATATTTATAAATAATAGTTTTAATAATTCTAAATATTAAAACCTTTTTCAAATTATGATAATTAAATGCAAATGACATCTAGCTTAGTGGCAGGCGCTACGTCCATTTAAGACATCGCATTTGCATACCTCGGTATCGAATCCTCCTACCTACATTATGTAGGAATTTGACTCTTGAGTCGGATAGTTGTGGTCGATATAATTTGTCGTTGACAAAAAAAAATTATGATAATTAAATTATATACCATAAAATGTCACATATATCACACAACGATTCATTGATTTACACCCAAAGATTCTTTGTCTCCAGTTTAATGGATCAAAATATGGAATTCTGTCCCATTCTTAATTAAGATAATGAAGACTAGTTACACAATAACAATAATAGCGACAACGAATACTAATAACGATGACTACTTGCTTGTCCACTTTATTTTAATCCCACTCAAATCATATCGTATTGATTAAAGTTATCGCTGGCCAGATTCTTCTCCTCGACCACATTCATTGTATTCACAACCCCACCATTCATTACTTTTTCTTTGGACACAAACTAACGTAACATTAAAGTCAATAAACCTCATGTTTCACACAATCTGAATCTCTCTCCCCACTTGCAAATACCATTAAAGCTGTCTTTAATTATCAATTAAGGTAATCCGATTATAACCTACACCATAAACTTCGAGGAAAATTACAAAATTAACTCGATTCTCTACACGAGTCGTGATTTAAATTCAAGGGAAAATCAAACCCGGACCACACCCATGTGGGTATATAAAGCTGTATATATGTCTTTCAGATCTCGAAGAATGATTGAACTTTGTATTATACAACAAAATGAGAATTTTATTTAGTACTCACTAAACCATCCCAAAGGACATTACATAACTTAGTACAATGTTCACAAAGATTGCAATACAGTGCCTGGAAAAAAGTAACAGAGACTCTGGCAAAACTAACAACAACAAAAAACTCTTTAATAGAGTTGTTGCAACAAAAGCCAGAGCAAGCTCTAAAGAAGAACCAAGGCCCGAAAGACAACCTGAACTTGTACAAAATCAGATAAAAGACCCTTTTGAGGAAAACCAAACTTAACAAAGACAAAAGACATAGAGAATAGGCTCGCGAAAGACATCAAGCAAGTAACAGGAGATGATAAACCCTAAAATCTCGTAAACCCGGTAAAATATTGTCTCAAGCAACACATGATCTTCTGGTTTCGAGGTAAGCTAGAGTTTCCTCTAGCAAAAAATCCATAGACTGGCAAAAAGAAACCGGAAGGGTGTTGCTTGGAAAACAAGGAAAGAAAACCGGGAACCGAGCTGAGTCGAGGGACGCATAGATCACAGAGCCTGAAAAAGAGGTTGACACTTGATAAAAGAACTTGGATGGACTGGACTAAGATACCTTTCAATATAGAAAGAGAAGTTTAGCAGTGGAGTTTGTTGATCAAGAGAGGATGTCGCATCTGTAAAGGCGCTCGAGTAAGAAGTCGACAGTTGAATTGGAGATGGAGCGACATTGTTGGAGATTTAATCCCAAAAGTGTCGAACCCAACTTCACAATTGCTGGCAAGCTCTTGTCTGAGACCATAGAGCACCCTGCCAAGGATAGGATTTGCAGTTTGAGCATGTCTGAGGAAGCCAATGCTTGAATTCCATAATCTGAGATTGAGCATTTCGAAACATCCAAATCACTGAGGATCTGGCAGTTAGCTGCAATGGAGATCAGGCTGGCGTCAGTGACCTTGGTACATCCATCAATGCTTAAGACTTCAAGAGTCCAACCGTTAAGAGCAGAGATGGCGGAGACCACTTTGTCAGTCAAATTGGAGCAACCACTGAAGTTCACCTTAACAAGACTGTCCTGAGTTAGATGTATGAAACCAGACTCCGTTATCGCCTTAAGTCCACACAGATCAATATTCTCCAGCTCAGGGCACAACTTTCCTACAGCTGCGAGATTTGCATCACCAAAGCCAGGGCAGTTACGAATAGACAGAGAGCGCAGACCACTGTGCTTAGGTGAAGCAGGCAATCCTGTGGTGAGATCTCTAATGCCCAAACAGTTCACAAGACCGAAAGTCTTCAGCTTTTCGCCACAGTTCAAAAGAGAACCAAAAAACCCAAATTGGGTGACCCTGTGGCAATCTTCAAGCTGAAGACTCTCAAGAGATAAAGAACCTTTTGCAAAAGAGACCAAACCATTGTCGGATAAGAATGGGGATTTACTGATGATCGCCTTTTTCATGTTTGGACAACCCTTTCCCACAGATTCAAGCCCCAGGTCAGTCACTCCCTGGCAGGATGCGATGATAAGAGAATTCAATTTTTGCAGTCCGACACCATTTCCCATGACCCAGAATCCCTTCTCAGTCACATGTGGCAATCCAGCAAGCACAAGATCAGTGATAGACAAGCCGTAGTGACCGACAACAGCAAGAGACACATCAGTGACATTCAGTAACTGAAGCTTAAGTTTTGCCAAGGAAACGGTGGTGTTAGACAGTAGGGCTGTGATTCCTTGATCCTTGACAAGAGGACAGTTCTTAATTGAGACTGACTTTAGCTTAGAGCAGGATCGTGCAATGGCTTGCAGACCCTCAT
This sequence comes from Lepidium sativum, assembly GCA_023374145.1. Taxonomy (NCBI): domain Eukaryota; kingdom Viridiplantae; phylum Streptophyta; class Magnoliopsida; order Brassicales; family Brassicaceae; genus Lepidium; species Lepidium sativum. The sequence continues at coordinate 14,548 of JAKUCM010000871.1, read as the reverse complement.
CTCCAATTCTCGAACAAGCATCCAAAGTCAGCACACTCAAGTTAGGGCAGCTCTTAGCAATCGCTACCAAACCCTTGTCCGTGATTGTAGAACAGCGGTTCAGGTCCAGCTTCTCAAGTTTAGTACAACCCTCAGCAATCTCCATGAGTCCATTGTCAGTAATGGTAGAAAGGTTCCATATAGAAAGAGAACCGAGAGAAGGGCAGCTCCGACCAATGGACTTAAGACCAATATCTGAAACCTTGGAAGAATTGTTACCCCTAATAGACAGTTTGCCTAGTCCCCCACGGCCAGCTGTTCCAACAGCGATTGCAGCTAGTCTAACATCTGTTGCCTTCTTCCCATCTAAGTTCCTAGATAAGCATCCTTCACAATCATCACCATCTTCAGTATTTTTTGAGGGAACATCTAGCTCCTTTTGACAGATGCTAGTTACAAGTGTAAGCCAGTGTTTTGAGACAGAAGCACACACACTCCTTTCTTGGGAACCATGCAAACGCCTGAAGATCTCAAAAAGGCACTCATCTGGAAGAACATCAATGGAAACTGGCTTTTTCTCAAACGCACTGTACAGCGACGGTGCAACAACGCGTGACCTCTTGCAAGGAGGGAAATAAACATCGACGAAACTACCAAGAGACAGCAAAAGGCTAGCATCTTTAGGATTTGGGTATATTGTGCCACGACGGTAAAATTCATTTTCACCTGCAAACACAAAAGGAGAGATTTTTATAAGCCATAGTAATTACCGATCGTAGTTTTAACAACCAGAAACAAACATACAAAATCTGAATTCGTTAAAGTCATTTATCTCTTAAACCTACAAGATCTATGGTAGATCTATAGCTCCTAAAACACCACAAAACTAAAACTCAGATCTATCAATTTCCATACATCTAGGAAGAATCAATCATCCATAGACATAATCCTATCAACCAATAATTCATCTTGCTTAAAGCATCCATTTTTGCCCAAATCTAATTCATCTTGCTTAAATCATGGATTTTTGCCCAAATCTAATTGAAAAAATCAAAACTTTAAAAAACCATCTAACAAATCAAAAACTCCAGCTGAAATCTATTAAACCCACAAGCGATCTCGAAACTTACCAGCAAAACTACAGATCTGAGACATGATTTCAGCTCAAAACTCCCAGGAAAAAGAAAAGTGCTTGATTTCTCAAGCAAAAACCTTCGGGAAAGAGCAAAAAAGAAAGATCCAAAGAAGATGAAGAAGAAAACAAACAAATCAGCTCCGATTATATTAAAGAAAGAGAAGAACATGAAGATCAAAGATTGATATTGAGAGAGCGAAGAAACCCTATCGGATAGGGCAAAAAAAAGCTAGAGAAGAGAGAGAGAAAACGAAAATGAAAACGAAATGATCGGTCAGTAAGAGGTCAAGATACGAGCTTTATATACTTAGATGAAATTCACATGCAATGTATCTGTGCAGAGAAATCGGATTGTAAAACTAATTTTGTTTTATTTTATTATTCTTCTGCAGTCCACAAACACAAAAGTTGCTTACGAATGGAACATATTTACCTTTCAGAGCGCGTTAAGGCAAAAGTAAGGAGATGTGTTTGGATATTGGGTTATTGGAATTATAAATAGTTTTTGTTTGGTTCTGGAACAACCTTACTCACTCAGCTTGATTCAGAATGCTTATGTAATTTGTAATTCAATTCTAAACAAAATAATATTTCAATATAATTTAAGTGAATTTTCTTTCTTGTAAAAGAGATGATAATTTATAAATTTTTAGTTCGATGTTATATAAGATTTGAATTTTAATGAAATATTGAGGGAGAAATTGGAAAGTAATTTAAGTTTTTTCATAAGTTATATTGCTTTAAGAGATAGATGGAGTAATTAATATGTTTGACCCATTGTAAAAATAAAATTTGCAATAGTATTTTCTAAAACGAAGAAAGTTGGCCGAAGACAGGTGGCCAGTGGTGTAATCATTTTATAAATCTTTAAGGCACCAGAGATCGAACCTCCTATCTGTAATAGTAGGATCGGTATTTAAAAATCAGTACAGTAGTTGATAAAAAAAAAAAAAAAGACGAAGAAAATTGTCACAAAGATTATGACAACTTTGAGCTTGGATTTGGGTCACGCAGCCTAATGGGGAAGATGAAAATTTCACTTTTAGCTTTATGGTTGATGCCAAAAAAGGGAGCTTGAACTCAAATTTCTTCCAAGATCTCTTGGAAATCATGGTTGCAGTTTTATAGACGTCATCCATAAGAGCTTTGAGCATTGTGTCATATTCTTTGAATGGAAGAGTGGCGGTAACTTCATGGTATTCATCAAAATGTATAGATGAGATGCAATTTCGTAGATATAGACTGTCATCGAATCTTAGGTTCTCACTACAAAAATACTGGTGGAAAGAGTCATAAAGAAGGTCTCGCTAGACTGAAAGATTTAGTTCCAAGAAGAAGAAGATGGTGATGAAGACATTCAAGAAGAAAAAAGGGAAGAAGATCCTTCTACCTCGCTTCTTGATGGGAGCTTCTACGGTTTGACACCTCGAGTAGATTTACTTTTTAAATCCAAAAAATCAAATCTAAAACCAAAGTCTGTTTGCAAATTAAGAGATGAGCTTTTCTTGTCAACCAACTTGCATTCATTATGATATAATGTTTAAAGCGTACACACTTAAGGCATTGCTATTACAACTGCAATCTGATTTTCTTCCCAAAAGACAAATTTAAAGGTAATAAAATCGAAAGAGCATGAGTATAAGTTATGTCTAAGGCAATAATATGTGCGCTTAAGACGCGAAAATTAGCTAGCACGTAGGATTTTGCAGTGAGTTTTATGGCATGTTGATGACCGTCTAATGTTTGTTGCTTTTTGGACCCGATCAACCTTTTCTAGCAATGCCAAAGATAACTACAGTCCCAACTTGGGTTACTTTAAATAATTTTCTGTATTCAATCTCTGGAATTATTCATATAGCATCTGGACTAAATGCTCAACGATTACCAACAAACCGAGACTTGATCTTATGCTCATGGGATAGACTTGATTCCTGAGTCGATTCTTTTGTTGCCCATCTAGTTTTAAAATATTTAACACTTCCCATTATTGAAGTCCAAACTTCACCCGTAATTTCCACCCGTAGCCATGAATTCAGCACTATTAATGAAATCAACCAGTTCGACAAACCGGAATCAACAAAAAATATTGTTTTATAGGATTCAATAAGCAAAAATTCTATGAGAAGAAAATTTATTAAATCGACCCAGGAAAACTAAGAGATGGAATGGATCATCATACATAGAAAGAAAGGTAAAAATATCGACTAAATGATCATGTTTAATTGGGTTATTAAAACCAACTTTGTAAATCCAATGTTTATCGAATAGTTTTCAGTAAACCTTTTTTGTTTATAATTGTAATTCAATTGCTTACATACTTATACTCTTATAAGCAGGAACAATCTATGTATGAGTTGGTCCCAAGTTGTACATATTGTAACTTGTTAATTTTAGTTTATAAAGCTTTTATATAAAAAAAACATCACTAGTTATATCATTTCATGAATTACTATGCGTTTTATTTGTGATAGTCAAGCAGCTCTTCACATTGCCAAGAATCCAGTTTTTCATAAACACATTAAACATTGAAAAAGATTATCACTTTATACGTGATGATATTGTTGCTGATACAATTACTACATCTTACGTTTCGATTCTAGAACAACCTACTAATATATTTACTAAAGCTCTTTGCACATATCAGTTTCAGTATCTACGGTCTAAGTTGGACGTTATCAACTTAAATATATTTTAAATATATTTGATTATTAATCATAGTTGGTCAAATATATTATACTAGAATATTTAATAGTTTTTATTAATAAAAACTTAAAGTTTTAAATATGCATGATTTTAGCTAAGAAATCTTATATTCTGAAATAAATATAGTAAAAAAATATTTGCAATAAATCTTGTATATTTAGTGTGAGTTGTCTGCTCTTTCAGAATGTGTGTTACCAACATATTTAACGTCTGTTGTCGGTATATTTAATATTTATTATCAGCATATTCAATTGCGTTACCATCACATTTTATGTGTGTTATCATAATATTTTCCATTTTTCAAATATATTACTTGCATTAAATGGCGTGTCATTTCTCTCTCTCACATCTGTATGTTGAGAGCACATGCATCTTTTTATGTACAACCATAATTACTTTCTTATTTCATAAAATTAGATAGTTGTTCACTCAGTTTCTAATAATTGTATTAATACACCTAAACTTTTATAAATTAATAATATTAGAAATACACTAAAATAATATTTTATAATTTATAAAAATTATTAATTTATCAATATACTAATCAAACTAAAAATTTAATTTAAGATCACAAAATTATATTATTTTATAAAAATTATTAGTGAATTTTAATTTATAATATATTAATTTAAAGAAATTATAATTTTTTTGTAAATACATGATTTTGTTAGATTTCAACAATTAAAATATTTTTGTTATGTGTCGAATTGTCTTGGTACTCTCAATATTGAGATTCACAAACATACTCATGTATGTGGACTAGGTGTCTTATATTTTCAGATTTGTTGGACTAATTATTACATATATGATATGTTATTTTATGTGAATATAATAGTCCTTTTCAATATTTACCAGATCCTAATAAATTTTGTAATATCTTCTTCAACTTTATTTCGATATCTACCCATGTGCGAAAAAATCGATATGGAAAGTATCAAATTTGGTGAAATTTGCAAATCCTTCGAGATTGAAGAACAAGCATGACTCAGAAGGTTCCCTGACTACCAAATACATATAAAAAATTCTCGATTAAAAATTCCACCTATAAAAGTAATGGTCATATTCTGGATGATTTAAATTGGAATTAAAAAATGTATATATGGAGGCAAATGGTTATTAGTTTAGTAGGCGACGGTAAATTTACTCAAAACATCTCATTATCTTTCCATCTATATTATATAGGAATTTGGCTACTGGACCGAATAATTATGTCCGAATATAATTTGTAGTTGACAAAAAAAAATATATATATATATGGAAAGAACCCACGGTCTATTATTTAGATATGTGTGTGTTTTCAAAGGAGAAAATGAACAAAAGACATCCAAGTGGCCGTGGAAACATTATCTATCTTTTTTCTTTTATTATTGCTTACTAGTCCATGTTTATGGATCACATACGATTTGATTTACAATCAAAAGATAATATGAGCATAGCTTCTGCAGAATTGCAGATCGGACACTTAATTAATCAAACAAAAAAACAAGACGTGAAATGACATTATTTTTATGCGAAATATAGGAGAAAAAAAAAAGACGAAATCGGTCACTCATATGTTAGTTTTCTTCGATTTTATGTATGATTGATAGCCATTTAACAAATAAATGCAAATACAAATTTACCTCTTTTTATAACTGAATTTACTAGATCAAATCACAAAAGACTTCTAATGTTGCATGATTTGATTTACAAAGGAATAACTTCTATCTTATAATGATATTCTCCAAAATCAATTAATATTGCGGATCATAAAATCAATTTTGTAGTTTAGTGTTCAAGGGATTTTAGAGATTGAGCAGACGCTGAACTCACAATGGAGACATGCAAACTACTCGGTATAGACAGAGAAAACTTGCTAATTCTCCGGATCCTCGAGCATCTTCAACATTTCAGCGTAATCAACTGTGAATGCAACTTTGAGGGAAAAGAGTGAAAAGAGTGAAGACATGGCCCAAAGCAAAGTTTCAAACTTAGATTGAAGGGGAGACAAACTACAACCTAGAATATGTGCATCGAAGTTGACCCCACCAAGCCCATCATCAAAGAAGTACCAGCCAAGGCCCGCGAAGTAATCTGAGTCTTTCCAGGAGCCATATAGGAAGCATTTATAACCTATAAAAACAGGCAATACTTCAAGGGAACGAAAAAGTATCTCACTCTCCATCGACGAGCCTTGGAGAGTAATCGCCACATCCGATGATACACCCATGATGCAGTTAAAGTTTGCCTTGATCAAAGCAGAAGCCTCCTTAGCTTCATGGCGAACAATACCTCAAGGGTCTCTATCCAAATTTAAATATACTTGTCGCTTCTAGCCTTCTAGATAAACTAGAGTAACCATAGATAGTTAGATTTATCTACCGTGGAAGGAAAACACCAAAATATAAAGTCCAAATTACAGAAAAGTTGGGAAAGGTATCAACTACTTATGGAATATAATATAGAGCCTTCAAACAAAACATGATTACCAGTCTCTAGATCAACACCACAACGACTACAATATTGGTCACATTTAATACTTCATCAAGCCAAATTCACAGTAATTGTCGAATGACTCGATAGAGCTTGTCACATAAAATGCCTTATTTTGGCGGAAAATTTTCTTCCCTAACATGGCTTTGAAGAACCGCAACAGATGGATCTTATCGACTACATTCCGACGCAGAGAGATTTCTTTCAGCCCAATACCCTAACTTGACAGAGTAATTCCCAAAATTAGTGAAATGCAAATCTAACCAATCTAGTCTTGAGTAACGAGGAACCATAATACCCACTATCAACCTAGCAAGATAAGGATCAAGTATAACCGTAGCAAGAAGGAAGTCAAGGTGATCAATAAGATGCCATAACTGCTTAGCAAGGAGAGCGATATTAAATTCCTCAATCCCATGAAATCCCAAATCACCTTCATGTTTTCCTTTACACAATTTTTCCCATTTAGCCCAATGAATTCCCTTGGAGGTATCGGAAAACTGTCACAAAATATCTGAAATCATAGAACTTATCTTAGCTGTAAGTGATTTTGGGAGTCTATAACAAGATATCACATAAGAAGGAAAAGTAGTAAGGACTGCCTTAATAAGGACTTCCTTTCTACCCTGTATACAAAAATTTTGAGGACCAAGAATTAATCCTCTCACTATTTGTATCTTTAATAAAAGAAAAAACCTTAGCTTTAAAGCCTTCACGCCCTTATGGCAGACCAAGATATGAACCCGTTCCACCCAAAGTGTGAATGCATAGAATGTCTTGGATCTCCAAACTTAGCCAAAGCCTTCATCTGGTGACCAAATTGGATGGGTGATTTGTTGAAACTAATGTCCGAGACCCTTTCATAACCTTTTAAAACATTCAAGATATTACTAGATTCCTCATAATATATATATATATATATATATGTGTGTGTGTGTTACAAAAAACAGTTTATCATCTGCTAATAACAAATGGGAAATCAAGGGACTCTGCCAAGCGATGATAATCCCTGAAATCAACTTAGCATGTTTCGTTTGTCTAAGCTTAAAGATCAACACCTGTGTGCAAAGAAAAAATAGATAAGGTGAGAGTTGATCACCCTATCTCAAAAATCGAGTGGGTCGAATACTACCATGAGGGTAGCCATTAACTAAAATTGAATACTTAACTGACCAAATACAAAACATAACAACGATCTTGAAACCCAAGACGAAGCAAAAGTTGTTCCAAGAAATTTCATTCTACTCTATCCTAAGCTTTACTCATACCTTATTTGTCATAAAAGAATGAAACATCTGTTGAGCAATCATAATGTTTTCAGAAATCAAACGACTAGACACAACCACATATTTAATATCAGATATTAGAAAAGGCAAAATCCTTTTCAAATGTAGAAAAAATACAAACTGATTAGTCTAAACTCATCCATCTTCGTAGGCTGCCCAACTGTAGGAACCAAACAAATATTTGTGAGGTTTAAATTGGGATCGAACATTCCAGTTTCAATAAACCAATTAACCACAACATGCACAATATCATCTTGTATAATTAACCAATAAAAACAAAGAGGTTATCTCGTTGGAACCCAAAGCCTTCCCTGGATCCATATCATAAATAAAGCATGCCTAACTTTCCTAAGAGAATATCGCTACATCAATGCCCGGTTCCATTCCTCAGACACTCTTATAGTGATCAAGAATTAACACATCTGTCAATGTTTGCCCGACTAGAAGAAACATTAGAATTTCGCCAACAAAAGATTTTACGATGACAATTAGCAATCTTTTTGACATCCTTGTAGTGCAGTGGGTAAAAAAATTAGTTTTGAAACTTTTAAAACGACGAATGAAAGTAAACTCAAAGGTGTTGAAAACAATCTTGAGCCTAGCAAAGCCTTTTAGATAGGATTTGAATATTGGTCACTTATCGGAAATTGTCATTGTTTTTATCACTTCTATACTATTTGATTCCAGCACCACCTCCAAAAAATTCAGCAAAATCAAGGATATCATCGCCCACGGAATAGCTTCCACTTTGGAATATAGTGATTTTAAGCACTTTCTGATCCCACAAGCTCCAATATTTGATTCGTTAACGTCATCAGTGAAACAAAACTACTTAATCCTGAGAAGTAGTATGATAACTTCCAAATAAGATTTGAACTAAGAGTACTACCAATTAGTTCCAAACTTTTTTCACTACCATGCCCAAACGTTATAGTTAGTATATTACCACACTGCTAAAAGAAATGTTTTTTTTGTAGATCTAACTTGCGTACCAACTGTGCTATGTATCTGTCGTTAAGTGATAGGATAGGTTCAAAATATTAAGGTGTTAATTTACGGACAGAAAAGTGAACAAGTCAAATAATTAATGACAAATAGTGCCTTTATTATTTTACAATCTTGATTATAAAGCAGCGAAAGCTTAAACTAATCATAATCTCCCTAAGAAGAGATTCATGCATTTAGTGACAACACCATATTAATTTTTTTTGTCAACATTGGGTTACAGATGACCGGCCCATTAGCCAAGTTCTTGCAAATGCAAGCGTGAGGACTCGATTCCAAAATGTGCAAATGCGCATGTCTCTTGTGGACTTATCACATGCCGTATAAAATGTTTATGACGACATTTTTAATGATCTAGTTGATTATCAAATTAGTGGGTCGGTTCCGCAATACATGTCAGAAGTATTTGTTTAAATACGCTTACGATTTTCTTCTAATCTTTTGCTAAACCGGATTAAGTCAAACTTAACCATTATATTGATTTAAATAACCTTATTTTACTTTTTTACGATTTTGATCATATTTTTTTTTTCAAACGGTATAATATATTATATCCAAAGACGATAGCATGAAGCATACAACTCAAAATCATGAAGCAGACACTCGAACAAAGCGTGCAAGAACATCTGTTTTATAATTCAGAGATCTGGGGATAACAGATAAAGAACATACTGAAAATAGCGAATTAAGCCGCATAAACTTCTCCTGCTAAGGTAAGAACGCCGGCCACTCTTCTGGACGCTGAAGGATGAGCATCACTGTTTCACAATCGGTCGAAACTTCCGCTTCCGTGATTTGAAGTTCTAATAGTGCTTCCAATACCCAGATAACTGATTCCACCTTTGCATGTAAAGCGCTTAGACGTTAATGGCCTCGCTTCGCTACTTATATTGATTTAAATATCTCTGTTTACTTCCTCACTCATACATCGTGCTAATTGATTTAGATCATATATCGTGGGAGAAAAAAACTAAGCTACTAGTTTTATTAAGATTTCTTTGTTTATTTGATCACGATATGTATTGGTTGATCCAAAACATATGTCTCATGTTGATAATGAGTAGAAGATTTTTCTTTTCTTTTTGTTAAAAGGCTTTCTAAGAAGATATCTTTTTGTGATATGATTTTCTTCTTTTGCTGTTTTAGTCATAGAAGAGAATCACATTCACGGTTTCATAATATTATTATGTAATGAATATAGTTATTATTTAAAAACAAAATGTTGTGTAGTTATAGCACTATATGAAAAGTTTCAATGTAATTAATCAGAAACAGTTAATTTTCATGTGAATACAAACTTAAATGATAGTATTTGTAGATAGAGGGTTTGATTTGTAAAACATATGCATAGAGCATTAAGGAGCATATACTTTATGATAAATAGAATAAAGCATAAAAGAGGCTATAACCTAGTTCATGATTCATGATTGATATAGTAGTGAACAATTAGTATTAAAATTATAAAATTAGACATTATATATGTTTTTGATATTATTTACAAAATATTAATCATATTTGTAGTAATAGTAAAATAGTATTTTAATAGTCATTAATACTCTATGCTTATGGAAAACTCTATTTAGGAGCATGGATTTATGGACCATTTAGAGACCTCCTTTTAGTGCTCAATTAATCAAACATTTTTGGTTTATAAAAGAGCATTAGGCTCATCAAAAGAATCTTCCAATCGACCCCTTGTAACCCGTTGACCACTATTGGAATTTAGAAGAGCATTAGGCTCATAAAATTTTGTTATTTTTATTAAGTAGTTTGTGATTAGGTGGTAGGAGACGGGTTTAGGATTTTAAATAATTCGTAGCTTCGATTTTCCTAATATACAATACTAAAACATATTTTCCTATAAAGTTTGGAACTCCTATGTTAAAATTTTTATTTTTTATTTTTCATTCATACAACATAACCGGTTAAAAACTATGTAAACCAGCAATATGTGCTCAATTCGGTTGACTGTAGTGTTGTCAAATATGTCTGGCTTATTGAATGTCTATTCAATTTCGATCCATTAATGGATATAGATATTTGGCCTTCTCCACGTTGTCTGTATCTGGAATATCAGTTAAACTAGTATCTATATCGGTATCCGGAATTGCAGATATTCATGAAAAAATCGGATATCCGCTGATATATTCGTGTCGGTATTAATAACTTGATAATCATAAATTAATTTCCATAAAAATAAAAACAAGTAATGTAAGTGATCAGCCAAATGAATCGAAGTTTAGAAACAAAAGTAGTAGCCATGGTCGCAAGTTTAAACGTAATTCCTAACTAAGCTCAAGCATATGATTTCGCAAGTAAAGCACCAGAAATTACAATCACATAAACTAATTAAATTGACATGGAAGAGAGATGTTCACACAGACAAAAAAACTTTTACAAGTGGGATTAGAGAAAGCAAACAAATCTCAGAAATTTAGGGTTTTTTTTTTGCCAAATCAAAAATATTTGTTGTTTTGTCATAATTAGATAAGACTACATCAACGCGTAAGGATACTATTTTCGAAGTTTGGACTATTGACAAAGTCTAAGTCAAGTTTGGTGTCGTTTTCGGACTTGGTTATTATAAACAGCCCTTTCTCATGTTTTATTTCTAGCACTAAAACATAGTTGTGATGGCTTTGATGAAATCAACATGGAATTGGAGAACATGAGTCCTCTTGTACAACATTTTAGTTATTGTATAATAAGATCGACAAGAGACGCGATCCATAAATTTATAATTCACTTCTTAAATTTTTTATTTAATCTATTAACCATAGAGGAGAAGAATCGAATTTTAAATGTCTGAATTGTTAGTTGGATTATCCTAATTATCAGACTGAAAAAACTCGGTAATTATTTTTTTTAGTTGTATTATTTCTATTAAAATACTAGAATATCTTATATTAAAGATTAAGATATTTCTAAATTATAATATAGGATTTGTGTGCTTCTATACTTAATGTTCGATTGATTCCTAGTTGATTTTATCTTTACCAAAATGGTTTTTCTTTCTACCTATGGGGACCGTATAAATGATTTATCTTGTTGTCGTAGATTTGATACGTTTTCGCTAGACCGTTTTCTACCCACATATTGGAGAAAAATTATTATAATGACATAAATTCACATTAAAAATTGGGAAAGATTCAGAAGTTAATAGCTAATTGATTTTAAGTCGTAGACTTACAAATTCTTTAGTGTAAAGATTTATTGACTTTGATTAACTGGTGAAGATGAAATGATTCATATGTGCGCACACAATAACACTTCACTAACGTAAGCCAATTTTACAATGTTCTGATTATATACAAAACCATCAATCAAACGGAAACACAAGAGCAAAAGCAAAAATGTAATGAAATTTAGAATATCTTGTAAGAAAACTCCAAAAGGAATGTAACAATAGAACATGTGCTTAAGACATTTGCAAATGCTTTTAGATTTAAAGAGTATTTTAAGTGTTCAATATTTTATATACTCTCTACAATGTTGGAGAATGTTCCTAGGATCATGTGATTCAGAATTTGTGGTGAGTAGTCCAATATAAGTCGACAAGATATGGTCCAAACCAAGCCCACAAAAGATTACTCTTCAAAAGCTAGTATAAGTCTTTGAGTGCCCTTAGTTTTTTCATATTGTATTGATATACTCTATCTTTATCTGATATAAGATATATATTATACACACAATGTAACATATCTGTTATCCATGTTTTTCTTATCAACGGTAAATTAAATTGGACCACAACTGGCTGGTTTAATAGCCAAATTCTTACATAATGTATGTGGGGGGATTCGATTCCTAATTGTGCAAATGAGCTGCTTTAAGTAGACTTACCGTCGACCACTAAAGTAAGAGTCATTTGCTATCTATCATTCATGTTTAAAGCAAAAAGAAAAAATTATAGTCTATAAAATACAAGCTGAGAAAAAATTAAAAAAGAATTGTATTTCTTTTTGTTGGATTTGAACATATATATTACTAAGAAAATCTCTATTTTTACGATGAAGTGAATCCTGAAAAAATCTCAATCTAAGTTTATTTGTTTGTAAACTTTTGGTCACATTATTGGCTTCCTACCTCTATAAAATGAACATTTTATTGACAGTAAACAAAACCTCATATGAGAAACTTCATATATTTGATTCTGATAAAAAAAAAAGATTATTGTGAACACATTTGCGAGTAGTTCTTAGTATTAACCACTAACAATAAAAATGATTGATTAAAGATAGAAATCTATTAATCTAAGCCTTCCTATATAATCAGAAAGCCACCTGAGTTACAACACATCATTGATGAACTTTTCTGTGAGTTCTTTAGGAAGTCCCATGACTGTATCAACTCCTCCCACCACAGAATCCACAAATGGTGAAATGAGAGGATGCTCCAACATTAAACCTCCAGCAACCTTAAAAGTTACTGCATCATCAATAAGATCATCAATAACTTGTTCTGGTATTTCATGAAAATAAACCTCTGCTTTATCCCATCCTCCTCTTCTAACTCCAGTTTTCAAGTTTCTTACAATAACAGATCCTACAACACTTCCATGTGACCCAGAATAGCCTTTGATATATTCGCGAGCTTCTTCTTTACTAGTTGGTTTTTCTCTGATTCCACCTTTGTACACAACCACTGTGTCTGCTGTAATCAACAGAGTTGGTTGAGGATCTTGTGCAAACTTCTTTTCGCCTCCTAATTTCGATATGATCTCAGTTTCCTTTGCTTCAGCAATTGCCACAACCAAATCTTCAGGCTTATCTTTCCTAATAGCTTTCTCATCAATATCTGCAGTCACAATAGTAAACTCATATCCCATTTCAGCCAGAATTCTCTTTCTCGCCATTGACTGAGAGCCCAAAATCAACTTAAATCCTTTCTCCATCGCCTTTGTCGCCATTTCTGGTGTTTACTCTAACAGAAAATAGTGAACAAGAACAATCAACAACAAAACGAACACAGAAACAAAGAATCTTTCCATCAAAATTTTGTATATAGCATACATTATCCAACAAGAACAAGTCACATAGCTACATAGAGTAAGTGGATTTCAATCATGACAATGGCTAATGAATCAACATAGAACAATATCTTACTCACAGGTTCTATCATCATCTGTAACTTCTAGAATTCTCGCTTCACATATCAGCTACAAAATAAAACCAAATACACAGTGGACACGAAGAAAAAACAATTTTTTATGCAAGAGGAAGTGTGATTCAATGCACATTCAGAAAATTTGGATCAAACCCAGAAGAACACACACAATCAAAAACCCTCAAAATTCAAACTTTCAGAAACAAAACTGCGTCTATGATGAAGATTCTGACAGAACCAATTAAAGACGCGTCAATAGAGAGACCAAACGAAAAGGGTAGTGAAATTCACATCTTATAGATGAATACGCAGAGAAATTCATCATCTTTTTCTACAATCAACGATGGCAACAATAAAAAGAATTATCTAACGAAATTAGGGTTTTCGAGATTAAGCAGATTCAAACTAATTCAAAAGAGATTTATCTTAAAGAGGTAAACATACGATGTTGCTTGGAGATGAAGATTGAGAGGAAGAGAGGAAGATTGAACGAGAGCTGAAGAGTTTGAGATAGCCACTGAGAGACTGAGAACGGATGGGCTCCAATTTGGGCCGGTTTACTATAAAGAATTTCGTTAAAACGACCCATATAAAAAGAAAAAATTGACATTTATATAAAGTAACTGCAGAATATCGTCTATTTTAAGAAATATATTATATATTGAATTATGAATGATTTATTTTTTTTAGTAGCAGATGGTAAGTCTATTAAATATAGACGTATTTACATAACTAGACATCGAGTTTCGTTGTCTACATTATATAGGAATTTGGCTACGAGACTAACCAATTGTGGTCTAATGCTAACAAAAAAAATCTTTTACAAGATTTTAAATAATTTTAGAAAATTTCAAAGAATTTCTTG
>JAKUCM010000870.1:0-25923 GCA_023374145.1 Lepidium sativum | reverse complement strand
CCTCCAAAGTCTAACCATGTTCTGTCTCCACCCAAATATTGTCTAAGAACTAGCATACTTACCTTTGGCTATTTAGGAAGTCGTAATGTTAAGGATAGAGTCTATGAGGTTTGCTGCTCCTCAGAGATTCGTTCCTTCTGTAAATTAAAAACGTATTAGAGTTAACATACACAACTCCCACCAAAATCCACCACACTCCACCATTCTTTGACACATAAATATAATACTAACCTTAGGGTTCCAAGCATGTTTTAATGATACGAATAAAATATGTGAGGTTGGTTGCTCCTCAAATATATAGGTTTCGTCTTAAAGAAATAACGTAAAAGAATTAGTTTTCAAAACTTCACCAAGGTCTACCAATAAATCACATTACTAACCTCTAGGTCTCTAGAAAGTGGTAATGGTGGGGATAAAGTTTTGAGGTTGTCTGCTCCTTAGTGATCCTTTCCTTTTAGAAAGAAAAATGTAAAAGAATTAGTCTTTAAAACTCAAGCATTCTCTACCAATGATTTACCATACAAACCTCCTGGTCTCCAGAAAGTGGTAATGCTGGGGACAAAGGATTTGAGGTTGGTTGTTCCTTAGCGATCCTTTCCTTCTAGAATGTAATACTAACAACATTATTTTGCCAAACTCCACCAACCTATACCATTAAACTACTATACTAACATCTATGTCTGCATAAATTTGTAATACTTGGGACCATGGGTTTGAGGTTGAATGCTCCTCATAAATTCTTTCATTCTAGAAACAAAAACATAAACATAAACGAGTAAGTCTACCTAACTCCACAAACCTCTAAGGTATTCTACTCACAAAAATATCATCTCTGTTCTATAGTTCTCATCACATCGAATGCCTCTGCAACACTCGTCTCCCAATTCATTGAGGCACGTGTCACTTCATGCCAAAACATTCAATTTTTATTTAATAACTAAGATGGTCCCAAAATTTTACATGAAATCCATTGAAACTAAAAGTCTCGTAGATCTATATCCTCACCTAGTTTGGCCGATGACAGATTCAAAAACGCAGCCAAAAACAAAATCAACAACTTTCACAGCAGAAACCTTCACACACAAGCAATCAGACATAATTAGGGTTCATCAGTTAACAAAACAGATGATTCTTGCTGACCAAGCAACGACATTGCAGATCAGATTTTACCTATATTCGAACGTCTCGCGGTTCAGTTGCTTTCCTCAATGGTCCATTTATCTATATCCAACAAAAACCTGAATTTCCTTGCACAGATCTAGTCATAAAACGACCCCAAATATGTTAAGTCGAACACATCAATTACAACAAAACTCAGAATTCTCTAACTCTAGAAATAAATACTGAGTTGATGTATTACCTTAAACTCGATGCAACTCTCTCAATACTACTCCGATCAACAATCCGTTTGATGCTACAGAAACTTGAGAAAAAGATCTTTCCAGAACTACCAAAATCATCAATAGGCGATTAATATCAGATTAGTTATGGGCGCCGAAAAATAGTGATGCGGACTGGATTTCTTACCACTTGGAGGCTGCTCTATGTTGATCAATCAACTTCGGCAATGAGGATACTTGCTATGAGGCTCGAGTTTGAAGATTTCATAAGAGGAAGAAGCTTAGACGGTGCTGAGTTGGTGGGTTTAAATAGGAGAACACACTAGATTTTGGTACTAAGTTGAGAAGATGCATATTTTCCTTTTTTTTTCTCAAAAACTTGATCTCCTTTAACAATTCATTTATTGGGCCTTATGGGCCACAAAATTATTTCATTAATTCAAGGTTGGGTCTCACAATTCACCCTCACTTTTAGGAATTCGTCGAAGAACAAGGATCTCCACCAGAGAAAATGAAAGAGAGCATTTCTCAAAAAGAAAACCGTAAGCACAAGCATAACCTACCATAGATCTATGTCCTGGAGCCTCCAGAGCGAAAGATGGAATCCCTTGCTTCTACTACCAACGGTGCAGGGACTCATTTGTAAAAACACACCAATGGTGGGGACAACTAATGTTTTCCACACCCTTCAGAAGCCTTGTATTTCTGGAAGATCCCTGGAGAGAAAAGGGACGTTTAGAAGAAGATGCCTCCTTAGTTATCAGAACAGTACGATGAAATGAATCACAAGGGTCGCGGAGATTGCAAATAAGATAACCGTAAGCAAGAAGAAAATGATATGATGTGTCCTAATACGAAGAACTAGCAGAGGAATACATCGAACAAGTTAAACTACCCTCGAAATCGCTTATAAAAATAGGATGCAAAAGCAAAAGGAACCTCGAGAGTAAAGGAAGAGAGAGTACCTTGATAAGAATCGCCAGAACATTCGGAGTACAAAGAAAAGTAAATTTTTTATTAAAAAATCCTTCAAAATCTCGCGACCTCAACCGTCGAGAAAGCAGAACATACAAATCGATGTATATATTCTTACCAAAATAGAAGCCCATCGAGGCCCAGAAGAATCACAACCCAAAAACGTTATAAGGCTGAACAAGGCGAAACAAATAGGCAAAACAGGCCGCAAAAAAAAAAGAAAATTAAGACAAAAGTAAAACATCTAACATATAGTAAAAGATGGGCTAATCCTGCATCGAGCTATTTAGCGGGCATAGAAAATGAGTGCAATCAACTCAAAATGAAAAATATATTTAGCGGGCATAGAAAATGAGTGCAATCAACTCAATATGAAAAATATGAATTCACTCAAAAGATATTTTAAGACGTCAAAGGTATGAACAATTTCGTAGAAAACCTTTTGGTAGCACTCTACATATCGGGACTCCAGTACGGTCCTATCTTGTTCCATTTCGTTCCCTTCCCTATATTTTTGTTGGAGCCAAAAATAATATCCAAACAGGTTAGGGAATGAGTTTGGAATGGGTCCGAGAATACTCTTAATTCCCGTTGGGTATTTGTGTATGTTAGCAAAAAGTTAAAATATATTGGATTCAAATATTAGATATGTTTCAAATAAATTATATCGAGTCTATAACAATATTTGACTTAAATTTTTACGACTTTACAAGAAACAATAAACTATTTTAATATGAATATACTAGTATTTTGGTAAAAATGGTAATGTTTGTAATTTAATTACAAATTTTAACAGTGTAATTTTGTATTTTTTGTGTATTATTATTGTTTATATTTTATATATTGTTATTTTTGTTATATTAATTATAACAATACTCGTTTTTTAATATTCGTATTTCTCAAATTATTTCCCGCACTCACAAGGTGGCGAAGAGTACACCCTAGCAGTAAGAGAGTCAGGAATCTCCACAAGCTGCTTCTCCTCACAATGCCCTGTATCGCCAACCTCTCAGCACTGAGATCAATAACTTGCTCGCACAAGGAGGATTAGATTAACTCTTAATTTTTATTATTACTCAGTTTTCCCAAATTATTTCTCGCACTCAGGAGGTGGTGAAGAACTAGAATGTCGGAGCGCGCTCAAAGAGTACACCTCGACAGTAAAAGAGCCAGAAACCTCCACAAGCTGCTTCTCCTTACAATGTCCGCCAACCTGTCAGCACACAAATCAAAACTTCCTCGCGACGAGGAGGATTGTGGAACCTCTTCAATGAAACCGAGGGACTAGTGTCCCATAGAGTCTCAAAACATGATAGAGGATGAATGTGGCCATGGCTAGAGTCCAATGAGCGGGACGGCCGCCCTGAAGTAAGAGTACAATCATCACCAAGATACAATAAGTAAGTTAAAGACAATATAGTTGAACACAATATCCTCCGTGACAATCATAACTAGTTGGATTCGTGTGATGATGACGTTCGTGAAATGAGATAAGTGAAGAAATGAAAATTCGTGTGATGATGACGTTCGTATGAATTGCATTAGGAATGGATTTTGGAGGGCGAGGGGAGGAGAAATTGAATGCTTTTGTTGTTAATCAAGGATAAAAACTGTAAACTCTTGGTGGATTTTTTTTTAATCTGTTGAAATTTCAAATTTATTAATCAACAAAGATAATTATACAAATGTGACTGTACATAAAAATGAAACAAATAAGAATTTGAACAATAGAATAGACCAATCAGATCCTTCTCATTTCAAACCAGCGATGCAGGAGAGGTTCCATCCTATGAGATTCTCTATAATTCAATGAGGAAATGCGGTTCCTGATAAGCTTATTGATGACATGTCAAAGATCACAGAAAGAGGAGCTAAAACCACCATGAATCCGCAAGTTTCTTTCACGGGACACACAATATGTAGTAGACTGTAAGGCTAACCTTATAAGAATGTAGTCAAGTATTCTAAACGAGTAAAGCATAAGACTTTACAAAGTAGCACTCTAGTCTTGGTTAATCAACCCAGCCAAGAAATTGAAGGGATAAGTGAAGAAAAGGTGGTCTCTGGATTCAAACCTCTCTCTACAAAGAACACAAGGCTGAGTTATTTCCCAACTATGCATTCTGGTTCCAGTAGACAAATGATCCTTAATAGCAAGAAACATGAGAATGAGACACACAAATCTGATAACAAGTGCTTTTATCTGAAAAATAAGGTCTGTAAATATTTGGAGAATGTCTCAAAGAAACAAGTCAGAAGCAAGTGAAGGATAAGGTAAAGATTCCTCATGAAGCTGAGTTACTAAAGAAGCAAATCTGCGAATACCAGCATGACCAAAATTCCAAGAATTCTCAAAGCAAGCATCAACAACTAAGGCATTACGTCGAAGACCAAATTATCTCATACCACTAGATGCTAATGAGTCTCCCAACTGTGCTCCAATTTTTGAATAAGAATTAAGAAGGAAAACATGATTGGATGTTTACCTTACAAAAATTTTAAACTTTATCACATATTTTAAAAGCTTTCTCCAAATTCAAGAGTCTTGTAAACTATCATTTGCATCCTAGAAAGAATTGTGAAGACGGAGATAATGTTTCATCCAAATGACACACAAGGAATCAGTTGAGGAAATAAGACGCCAAATAAGATGGTAAGTAAAAACCTTAGACGAATCCTTGAGAGGCTGAATTCCAAGTCCTCCTTCTTCCTTAGGGAGACAAACTTTAGCCTTGGTGGAAACAGATGGTGAACCAAACCAGGGAAAGGAAAGCATAAACTCTCAAATTTCTTAAAGCATTTGCTAGGAAGTTGAAATGTTGAACACCAGAAATTAAGAGTACTTAAGACCACATATTGGATTAACTGTAAGCGACCAGCAAAAGAAAGTTTTTTGCAGCCCAAGAAGTAATCCGAGAACGGATATTAGCTAATAGCGGCTAATAATCTATCTTGGTCATCGATTTGGTGGTCAAAGGTAGCCAAAATATCTTATAGGCAAAGTAAAGAGAGTAATACCAGAACTCGAAGTAGCTGCAATAAGAGAGGAATCATCTCTACCAGCAATAAAGATATATGACTTTGCAACATTAATGCATAAACCTGACATTTCACCCAAAAATTTCATACTCGTAAGAATACCGGCTAACGAGGAAGGAAAACCATCCGCAAAAACCATGATATTATAAATAAAGCCAAGGTGGGTCAAACCGATATCTTTGCATAGAGGATTATAACCACAAATAAAGTTATTGAGAAGTTTGGATAGAATATTATTCACAATGGCATAAATGTAGGTGATAAGAGTTGTGTCTCACAAACTCTCTTGAATTCACTCTGTAAGTTCTTCTTTACTCAATTAAGCAATTCTTTAAACAAATTCCTCTTCAGAAAATCTACCGACGATTTTTTCCAGTCTTTATATCCTTTACAAAACTTCTATGTATTTGCTAACATATTAGCATCCCTTCGATTACAAATGACTCATTCTAAATCTTGATCAACTGCTCCGCCTTCTCCACCTGTCTCACTTCTTTTTTGCCTTGATCCTCCATGGCATATCAATTAGCCGCCCATTCAAAGTAAGCTTGTCCTTAAGCTGGAAATTCGGAAATTGTTGAGCGAGATCCTTGATGACCATCCAACTACTCTCGTTGCTTGGCACCCCTTTCCACTCCAAAGGACCTCCAATTCGCCTTCCGAGTTGTATCTTGTGTCGCGAATAGTTTGTGGTTGCAAGACAAATTCTGCAGCATCATTCAAAGCTGTAGGACTGTCTTAAGTAGAGAGACATGGAACACCGGATGAATGAGAAACTCTGGTGGTAATGCAAGGCAATATGACACCTGACCAATCCGTTCCAAAATGAGAAATGGGCCATAGAATCTAGCAGATAGTTTCTGGCAAACGCGTTTGGTCACCGAATGTTGCATATAAGGACGTAGTTTGAGATACACTTTGTCGCTAACTGTGAAAACCAAACCCATGCGATGTTTGTTTGCAGTAGTCTTCGTTCGCTCCTGAGCATGTTGTAGATAATGGCGGACTTCGGATAGATCACGCTCGTGCAGAGACTTTTCCAAGTCGAAATTAGTTGTCGAGCCTTGTTCAAAGGGAATAATATGAGGAGCCTCACGACCATACACAACCTTAAATGGTGTTGTATGTAATGTCAAGTGATAGGATGAGTTATATCAAAATTCCGCCCAAATGAGATAGGAGAACCACTTCCGAGGATGAGCAGAGGTGAAACACTGCAAGTATGTCTTTAATGTCCGATTGACGACCTCAGATTACCCATCAGATTGAGAGTGATATGCTGTGGAAAATTTGAGTTTAGTGCTTGCGAGTTTGTGACACTATTTCCAAAATGAACTTTGAAAAATCTTGTCTCTATCGGAAACGATCGACTCGGGAATACCGTGCAACCTCACAATTTCTTTCATAGATTTGGCTGCAATATCTAATGTGGTAAATGGGTGTTGCAACCATATGAAGTGCGCAAAATTACTCAAGCGATCCACGACCACTAATATCACATTCATGCCACAAGAGCGGGGAAGTCCCTCAATGAAATCCATAGTAAGGTGAGACCAAATTTTCTTCAGAATCGGCAATGGTTGCAAGACACTCGCCAGGCAAAGGGTGCTATATTTTTGTGTTTGGCAAATAGCACATTCTGAGATATACTTTTCTACAGATGCTTTTATGCCCTTCCAATGAAACTTCAATCTCAATCTATGTAAAGTCTTTAACACTCCTGCATGTCCACCACGCAGGGAATCATGGTATTCGTACAACAACATTGAAATGAAAGGAGATGAACTAGGTAGTAAAAGACTACCCTTGTAGTGTAGTTGATTGAATCATATATAATGGAGATGATAATTTTCCTGTCGAGACTTGATGTCGTAACACTCGAATTTCAACATTGTTGTCCAGCTCTTGGTGGAGCTTAGTCATATTTAAAGACCTCAAAGTTGTCATGGCAAACAATGTGGACATGACGGCTTTGGTTTCTTGCAACATAAACCTCGACAAGCCATCAACTACTTAGTTCTCAATTCCTGGCTTGAACTCAATCGAGAAATCATAGATCAATAACTTGGTGAGTCACCTCTGATAATCCATATAAATTTCTCTCTGTTCTAACAAGAACTTAAGGCTTTTTTGATATGTTCGAACTACAAATCGTCTGTCAAAGAGGTAGTGTTTCCATTTCAGAATTGCCACAACTATAGCCATCCGCTCCCTTTCATAGATTAACTTTTGATGTTCCATCTATGTTAAACCGTGACTAAAATAAGCAATGAGATTATTGTGTTGCATTAACACGGCTCCCAACCCAAAGCCAGATGCGTCTGCCTTGACAATGAACGTTTGAGAGAAGTCAGGCAACGAGAGAATTAAGGCCTCCATCATAGCTTTCTTCAGTTCATCAAAAGTAGTATGGGCCTCCTCTGACCAACATAATTTATCCTACTTTAGTAATGATGTCATGGGCTTAATTATCCCTCCATAATGCCACACAAAGCTTTGACGTTCGTAGGGGTAGGTCAGTTTAATATGACTTCATTCTTGCTAGGATCAGTGGCCACACCTTTCACCGAGATAATGTGGCCCAAATAGTCAATTGTGTCTTGCAAAAATGAACACTTTTTGATGTTGGCATACAACTTGTGTTGTTGAAGGACCTGAAAAACCTAAGAGAGGTGATCCATATGCTGATACAAAGAGTGGCTGTATACTAGAATATCATCGAAAAATATTAAGATGAACTTTCTTAACAAAGGTCTAAAAATCTCATTCATAGTGCATTGGAATGTGGCATGGGAATTGGTTAAACCGAATGGCATAACCACGAATTTGTAATGACCATCAAACGATCTAAAGGCTGTCTTATCTATATCAGATTCCCTCATCCTAATTTGATGACATCCAGACCTCAAACATTCAATTCATTGAGTAATTGATCAATTGCCGGGATAGGAAACTTATATGGTATTGTGATGCAGTTAAGAGCTCAATAGTCCACACAGAAGCGCCAACAGTTGTCTTTCTTTGGGACCAACAACATTGGAATCGAGAAGGGGCTATGACTTTGGCGAATAACACCCTTGTCTAACATTTCCTTAACTTGTCTTTCCATATCCTCCTTCTCGGCATTTGGGCAACGATAGGGTCGAATACTCACCGGAGCTGTTCCCAATACGAAGTTAATGGCATGCTCATGGCCACGCAGAGGCGGTAAACGCCGAGGTTCCACAAAGATATCTTCGAATCTGGACATCAACTTCCGGTGAATCAGTGGCAGTAGCTGCTTAGGCGAGCTGTTAGTAGCTCGGGTGGTATGGGTACAACAGAGATGCGTTTCTCGCAGGTGTGTGGAATGGCAATCCAGCATCATGCAGAGAGGGATCCCCACAAAGTGTTACTCGGTGACCCTGGTAAGAGAAAGACAAAATTTGTTTGTCAAAATCACATTGACACATTCCCAATGTTCTTAGCCATAGCATGCCGAGTATCATATATGCGCTCCCTAACTCCACAGATATAAAGTCTGCCACGAACACTGATTATGAGATAGCAAACTTGACTACTGTGAACAACCTGAAGCTCTTCACCTTAACCCCAGTGCCTAACAACACTTCGCACTTTGGGACCAAGTAACATTGTAACCGCAACCGAGTAACTAAATAAGGAGTGATGAAATTGTGTGTGGCTCCACCATCCAAGAGCACCAGAACTGACAACTGGCCCACCTTGCCATGAACTTTCATTGTCTGTGGAGCCTCTTTTCTCAGAAAGACACTTAATGACAAACGATAGCATTGCGGTTCCAAGAAAATCTCTTCATTTGATGCCTCATCGGATAATCTGCCATCAAGGAGCACTGCATGGTTGTGTAATTGCAACATGACCTGTAATTCTTTTTTACGGCACTAATGTCATGGAATCCACGGGGCATCACATTTGTAGCAAATTTTGTTCTTCTGCTGGTGACAAATTTCGGCGACCTCTATGCCCTGTGTTTACCACAGAAGTGTTGTCACCGTGTTGTGAAAGACTCGAGTGTGGTTTTGTCCTCCAATTGCCCGAATCTGATGAAACATAACGCATCCTGAATTGACTTGATGGTGAAATCGTACTCGGCTTTGCACTGCATTTCAACGCATCAATGATAATTTGAGCCATGACATCTGAAGCCATATCCAGCACAACACTAAGCATCTCCGGCAACATTGACGGTTTGTCGGAGCCATATCCAGCGCAACGTAGTCGGAGTATCGTCTGTAGTTCCGGTTTCAATCCTTTCTTCAAAATTGTGATTTGATGCTTCTCTGTTAGTTCTGTCATTGGTGTAGATATTCTCTGAAATTCTTCAACAGTCTCCGATGGAATCTTTCTTAGTTAAATTGTGTAATTGATCCACTAGAAGAGCACTTTGACTACGCCCAAATCGTAGCAAAAATTTGAACCGAAAATCTTCCGAGTCGGTGAACAGAGTGTGACTCATTTCCCAATCGAACTAGCTCAGGATTTTCTCGACAGTCACAAAGCAACCAAAGTGAATTTCTCGGTGTCGGAGTACTTATCTAGAAAGAAGACCCTTCCGAATAAACTCAGCCATGTGTGAGCATCAGATCTATCAAAGATCAGTAGATCTATTTTCTTTAACAATGTTTCACGATTCTTTAAAACCCCAGCTAAGCATTTGCCGCATGAGGTATAGGCAATGCAATCTTACAAATACTCGGTAATTGAAGTGTCGATACCGATGTTGTCTCCTCCGCGATCGTTGGTAATACGTCTTGATGTCGTGCCGCCGAATTCGGAGACCTAAGGAGCGTGAGAATAGAATCCAAACGATCACTCAGAGAGTCATGATGTTCCTCCGCCATCTTCCGCGTATCTCGTAAACCATCTTTGACTCTTCCTAGGCGGTCCTGGAGGTTTCCCATTCGAGTATCGTGAACACCAAAACGAGCTTCGATCTCTGTCGAGGAATAAAGATCCGTCGGATGTGTCATGATGGGAATTGAAGTCAGCTCAATACCACACCAATTGAATAGAGTTTCGTCTCACAAACTCTCTTGAATTCACTCTGTGAGTTCTTCTTTACTCAATATAACAATTCTTTACACAAATTCCTCTTTTGAAAATCTCCCCACGATTTTCTCCAGTCTTTATAGCCTTTAAAAAACTTCGATCTATTTGCTAACATATTCACAACCCTTCGATTACAAATGACCCATTCTAACTCTTGATCAACGGCTCCGTCTTCTCCACTTGTCTCACTTCTTTATTGTGTCGATCCTCTTCTCTTCTTCTCCTTATGTATAACCTCCATGTCATATTAGTAGGCAATAAGGAGCAGCCTTGACCAATATCTCCAGAGCTAGTGAAAAAACCATCAAGATCCCCATTAATAGACACAGAGAAACTGGTAATAGATATGCAAATA
Organism: Lepidium sativum; assembly: GCA_023374145.1. Taxonomy (NCBI): domain Eukaryota; kingdom Viridiplantae; phylum Streptophyta; class Magnoliopsida; order Brassicales; family Brassicaceae; genus Lepidium; species Lepidium sativum. The sequence continues at coordinate 15,144 of JAKUCM010000870.1, read as the reverse complement.
CAAATCCATTGAATAAAAATGATCTAGAAAGCACATAGCTTTGAAGGACATAAATGTTAAAATCCTAACTAATTGTATCAAAATCCTTTGCAATATTGAACTTGATGGCATATCTAGAAGATATTGAAGTCTTGTAATAATCCTTGACTAGCTGAGTAGCCAATAACACATTCTCAAGAAGAAGCGTTCTTTTACCAAAAGCACACTGGTTAAGCTCTATGGGTAAGGGGAGAATCTCTTTAAGATAATTTGCAATGAGCTTTTAGAAATAACCTTTTTGAGAAGGTTACAACAAGCTATAGGTTTAAAGTCTTACAATTTCTCAGTTGCCGAGTGTTTAGGCCCGTGATAAAATTGTACCAATAACGGGCCAAGAAGCTTTATAGAACTCAGCCAAATAACCGTCCGGGCCAATAGCTTTGTTAAGAGGCATTGAAATAACATTTGAGTAATCTCTTCCGAGGAAACAAGAGAAAAAATCTTAGACCCAGAAGATGAGGAACACTGGAAATCAACAAGACTGGCAAAGCCAATATTATGATGTAAAAGAGATGTCCTTCGTCGGATGACTAGTGAGGAAGTTAAAAAATCTGAAAAGTTTTCTACAATTTATAGTAGAAGAGGCTAGGCAAACAAAACATTGGAGATGATCCGAGATGGCACCATTCTCAAAAAGAGCATGTGAATGAGGAAAAGAGTTTAACAAGCACCATTAACCAATGTGTGATCAAGCTTCTTTCCTACATGATCTCTATTTCTCTTATTTCACTAGGTGAAGAGGGGGCTAGAAAATGGTAAATCCATCAATTCACAGCTGCGAACAGAGTCATGAAAAAATGCATACCAGTCTTATCAAGGAGATAGTCTGCTACTCGAGAATACTCTAAAGATGAAAGGATCTCATTATAGTCACCCAGAAGAATCCAAGGAGAAGTCTTATAGCCAAAAGAAAATTAAATATTAATCAGCTCATTCCAAAGAGAACGTCTGTCTACCTCAAAGTTAGAAGCATAAATGGCTGGACAGATGAAGAACTTATTAGTAGCTTTAATAATAACCGAAAAAGTCATATGCTGAGCACTGCTTGTTAAAGGAGTGATAAGAACATTCTGAGAGTTGCAAACCCAAATTCTGCCAAGCCGGTGATGATTGTAGTTAGAAGTAAACTGCCAATCATGAACAATAGACTTATTCATATCAACATAATTACTTTCCTAAAGACGAGTTTCAAGAAAGCAGCCAAAAACTGGTTTAGAATCTTTTATTCATTTCCGGACAGCTGCATGTTTGCAGGGTTGATTAAACCCACACACATTCCAAGAGAAGAAAGACATCAGTGCTTCCGCTGGGAAGCTCTTTTATTGGTGGATTTGCTAGTGTAGGACCAAGAGCTTTAGAGTGATCTTAAGTACATTAAGTAGGACTAATAATCTCTCTTCATTGCTTCGACGACCCAATTTACGAGATACACAAACAGCTTGATGAGTTTCCAAGATTTCACCTTCCTCCGAAACATGATCAGGAATCTTAAACCTGGAAGGAGACACTTGCCGAAAAAAGCATTAGAAGATATTAGAAAAACAAGTTTTGTAATACCAGATTGTTTGGAAGAGATACGACATGATTTTCTGATGGTGGTCTAGTCAAGAGACTCGGAACCATAATTAGGGACCATAGGCACACACTTAGTCAAATGAGTACTATGGAAAGCATAAGAGCTAAGGTCCAGGAGGATAGGATCCAAAGGAAGAGCGTCTCCAGCAGCAACAATTGACCTTGTTGAATTAGTATAAGTTCTTATAGGGCTGGAAATAGAATAATTTATCCAGAAGAGACATTAGATGAAGATTTGGTAAAATAATCTCCAATATTAGATTGAGAGGGAGATATACAACCAGAATTCTGATGATGGTTGAGTCAAAAGACTTAGAACCACCATCATATTCCTTAGATGTACGCTTAGTGGATACGAGCTGATAGGATCCATAGATTTACAGATAAGAGCGGGACCCATAGCTTCATTCGATCTTGTTAAATTTGGTGAAAAAATCACCTTCCCTTTAGATAGAATGGAAACGTTTGGACCAAGCGAAGTGGGATGATAATCAGCAGATTTATTTCCCCATTTGGAGGAAGAAGAGCAATAAAGATGAAGCCAAGGATAAGATAGATGAATTTGACAATCCGGGAAAAGGGCTTTCGCCAAATTAATGACAAGAGGAAGAGACCTTTGAAGATTGACTTTAACTAATACACGAGCAACATCAAATCGGAGACACTTCTTAGTAGAAGGGTGAAGTTTGATTGGCTTTCCAACATGGCTGGCAAGAAAACTAAGACCCTTGAAAGAGAACAGATGGTTTGGCACATCCTTAAAATCAATCCAAAGAGGGACAAAGAACATCTCGGGAGCTAGATTATAAGTTGAAGGACACCATTCTTGCATAATCATAGGCTTATCATGTACATACCAGAATTCCCGGCGAAGGACACGATCACGGAAAGGATCATCATCAATTCTGAAAACAAGTAGGTTTAACAAAGTTAACATCAATCTTTAACTTCTTATCATCATATTTACATATCCTGTTAACAATAGCATAAACTGATCCAATATGAGGAGCCTCTCCAATAAAGTGTCCAACAACAAAATTAGTCCATAATGGAGTTGAATTAATCAGCAAATCATTAGGAATGGTTGAGGAAACAACACCATCCCATACCTCAACTCTAATACCAAAGTCTATTATAGCAGTATTAGAAGATGAAGCAACATTGAGCCAAGAGGATTCCTGCAGATTAGAAATCGAACTCGAGAAAATCGCTGGAATAGTTGGAGGAGACTGAGTCACATAAGCTAGTTGAGAAGACTGAGGAGCTACAACAATTGGATTAGGAGAAATCGCTTCTCAGGTGGAGAATATAGCGATGCAGGGACAGGTGGAAAAGATGAATCAAACGAAGGAGGATTCACCAAAGGAGGTGAATCGCTGGCCATCGGATCCAAACCAATGCCTGAGAAATTACTGGAGAAGCAAAACGGAAGACCAAACGGAGAAAACCAGTGACGAAATAATTGTCAAAGAGGGTGTATCTCTGTATTTCCCACTCAATACTACAACTCTTGATGGATTTTATACGGATGTAGTTATTGGGTTAGATTTCTGACCAAGATTATTTCAATATGATCAATCACAACAATATCTCTTATCGAGATTTCGTCACGGGTCTATAAAATTTCAGACAAATTCTAAATGAATCACTTTATATGATGAAGTTCTAACGATTTCAAGACGTAAATTTTTTGGATCATAAACCCCTGATGGATATCCGTCCAAAATTTCATTAGTTTTAATTATTGTGTTTGGAAGAGGAAATTTATTGTATATATATTTTTTTTGTAAATTAGTTACTATGTAAAAATAAATACAGTAGAATCTTTGTAAATTAATATTTTATAAATATTTCCGTTTTACATAAAAAAGAATATTTAATATTAGATCAAATAGTAAGATAATTTTTTTTTTTGAAACATGTTTTGTATCTACATTATAATATTATGTAGTTTTGTGAAAATGTAATATCATCAGTTTTAATAAGATAGTCCGTACAAGACACAAATCTTAATACTAACAACTGATAATTAGTAATCAAATCGAATATATTTTGGATAATTTTAATATTATTTTGAATAGAAAAAATGAATTAATTCATTGCAAAGCGCGAGTTGTTTGATCGGAATAAACCAAACTAGGTAACCTAGTAATTTGCTTTAATATTCTTGGGTGGAGGTAAATTAAATCATGATTTCAGATATAATTTACCATAACCTTTATATTTTTCTTTTTGCTAATTGTGAGATGTAGAAAAAATGAATGAGAAGAAGAAGCATATCTAACATTCTCGAACACTGTAAAGGTCCTAATGGTACAAATGTCTTTAATGAATATTGTCATAATGTGTAGGTAGCAGAACTACAAAACATATTAACTCTAGTTCCCTCATGTGATCCTTTCTTAACTTATGTCTCAATTTTGGACCACAAGAGCATGTGATTTCTTTCTGCGATTTTAAAATATAGGTATTCCTATAACCAGCCACCCAAATTTTATCATTGTCATCAATACCAATACCCAAACCGTCTTTTAGCACGTGCAAGCAGCAGTAAAATAGAATCATAATTCAAAACTAAATGATCTTTAGAAAATTATAAAGATATATATGATTCAGGTCTTACTGTTTTAATAAATAACAAAATATTACAGACGAATTTGGATTTAGAAAAGAAATCCAAAACGAAAAATATTCTTTTGAAAACAATTTTACCTCATAAAGTATATGCTTGACAAATAATTTCAACATAACCTACAACAATTTGAAATGCCCCCGCCATTGAAGGGCCTACAACATTATCCATGCACAGAAGATGATGAACCTTGATGAAGCTAATGAAGTAACATTTAATAAATTTTAGAAGAGATAAATTCTGTTTAGCTAGACGAAAATGAACCATGTCTTAAGTTTTATTGGAAAACTAGCCTAGTCATTGGTATTTTTCTCTAGAGCTTAGATGGATTTGGACCCGAATCCTCGATTAACATAAAAACAAGATAAACAAAGACTTAATATTGTTGACCGAAACATCTCTTTCAAAAATGCAATTAAGTCATACAAAAATTGCAATGGAAGGGCAAAAAAAGAAGAGATTTATCATTACTATCTATGACAAACACATCTATAATGATAAGCACTGTTGATAGGGTCATTCCCTTCAACTGGTACTTGCTCAGCTCTGCATTTGTATCTGCATCCCCTACACTCATTGTACGTACAAGTGGGTGCTGTCGATCCTATCATTCGCCTCCTTGAATTCTGCTTTGGAATATTTTCAAAATTAAACATAAATACATATATGCTACTTAGCTAATAAATATACATCTTTTCTCACTATAAATCGACTGTATTCATGTAGTATAATACTCGTAAAATGGAATTTACCAGGATATGTACTTTTAAAGGAAATGAGACCGTGTCTTCTATATATCGAGCTCTTGAGGCTGATTATAGAACCGGAAAAAAACATAGAGACATTTCCAAAAGTATGAAGTCACTATATACTATAGTCATATTGATGTGAAATTTAATACATTGAAAATTAAGAAGATAGAAATTTGAATGAGAGAGAGAGCTAGAGAATGAGACCTTGAACTACATAACTTCCCAGAAACAAAGCAAAGAGAAGAAAAAATATGAATATGCATCGTGGCTTGATGTTCATCATTTCAGGCTTCATCTTCAATTTCTTCTTCTTTTATCTTCCTCTTTACTAAGTTCCTTCTTGCTTTATCGTATGGACCAAACGTTTTTAGAGAGAGATAAGTTTGTTTGTCTATTTGGCTGTAAGTTTTGTCTTCTACTTATCATCTAATGGTGAGGTTTGTGCACACATAGAGATAAGAGTTTGAAAATACAGACGATGAAGTATTCGCTTTTAACCCACATGATTATAAAAGAGAGAATAAAAGACTTATTAACCCACAAAGTATTTTACTATTTTTTTGTCAATACATATTAATCCACACAAAAATATAGATATACTTATCAAGTGCATGTTTTTTTGTAATCATGTCTCCTTATCTCAACTCCTGTCTTACATCTAATTGTTAGAAATTATTATTACTTTTTTTTCGGCAACTCAATTACATATTCAAGAGATAAATAAAAATTTATGCATGCATATATGTATAAAGACATGGGAGATTCCAAAAAAACTCTAAAAATTTAAAAGAAATTTTAGTCATTATTTTTTCTGTAGTTCTAATATAACTACGTGAAGAATAAAGGATTAATATAGGGTTTATATAACTCGAAATTAGTTGAAATTTGGTGAGTATATTTTTCATAAGGAAAAACGGTTTATCATGTGAAATTTTGGTCAGAAAGTTATGTTTATAGAGATTTGCATTTATCAGATTTTCGAATAGGGTTACTTCAAAACCATTTTTGCAAAAAACTATACAGAGCCAGAAAACGATATACCTATTGTTGGAAAGCCCCACGATTTTAGTATTTGCATCAGTTTGCTGATTCATATTTGGGCATATTAGTCGTCAGGAAATCTTCTTTTAATACGACAGTTTGTTTGCAATCGTTTTTCAGCCTAGCCTAAGGTGGGGTTTGAGATCTGTGAAGATGCAATTTCCCCTTTCTATTTTATGGTTCTGAAGTTCATTAGTTTAGAGGTAAGACATATGATTGCTGCTTGTTAGAATATGAAAAACAAATTATGTATATTAATATGTTTTATGAGTGTTGATTGATAATATTTAATAGGTTGTTATGAAATATATATTGATTGTTTGACAATTTTTTAAAATGGTATATTGAGTATGTAAATGTGATGTATATGCATCTTAGCTCTTTATTTGCGTCTCATTTAGTATAATTTACATACATACCATATCATTTAGTCAATTTTAAAGGCCAAACATCTTCTTTTTTGTATTTTGCATTTGCATTTCATACATATTGCATTAGAGGTGATTTTGGGTACTTTGAGAGCATAATTTAGAGGGTTCTAGACGTCGTGAAGACATTGGGATGAAACAATCAGCTTAGGAGCAACATTAGGATTGTGAGGAAGAATATTAGGAAGAAGCTGAACACTCGAGGTGGACACTCGATCACCACTTGATCGAGTGTCTGACCGCCCTAGATTTATTGACCTTTTCTCCTGCATTGGCTGTTTAGATTTTTAATAAGAAGGATATAAATACATTTTTAGGTCATTAAGAAACCTTATCCACATTTTTGTTCCTCTTTTGATAAAAGATAAAGTAGACTTTTCTCTCTTTTATCTTGTATTTTGCAGATATTGAATTCTAGCTTCTTTGTGATCCTTTGCTTATTTGAATTTATGTCTTTGATCAATATTAGTTATACCATTCTTATCTTTCTCAGGATGTTAACCATTTTATTTTCTGGTTTATGAATTTTATGATGAAGATGAAGTAGATCCATTAGGGTTCAAGTCTACTTAAGGTTGTTGATGCTTAGATCTCTTCAGTTAAGTGTTTTAATACTTATTTCTCTTTGATCAATTAAAATATAAGATTAGGTATTTCTCGCCCACAAGGTGCTTGTAAAAATGTAAGCCTAAACTTAAGATAACTATTTCCTAGCTCAAGAGATTGAATGTCTATGTTGTGATTAGATTATTCTAGGTAAGATATTCAGTGCCTCTTGGACTATAAATTGTTGATGAGAATCATGTCTGATTGTAGTATAGGTTGAGTCTCATTGCATGAGAATGAATGTGATTGGTTTGATTCCTGATCTAGTGGTCATCTATATAGGTTGTTAAGCATTTTCTAGGACTCGTTTTCACGGACTCGACCAGCTCACTCGATCAACTTTTGGTCGAGTACACTTCTCTGAGCTCCAATTCTGGTTGTATGCAAACAAGACCTAAAGGCTACAACGTGAATACATAAGAGAACATCGAGATATGTTACAAAGGGATCAGTTACCACATGATACACAATCCCAGTTGCATAACATGATTATGTGCTAGTGCTAGCGCAAGGGCCTCATGCTCGAAGGCAAAAACATTTTGGAGCAGGTGATGCACCAAGCATTCACACTCAAACATAATGGCATTGTTCCACCTGCCATTGCGAACAACAATTTTGAGATTAAAAATGGTATGATCTCCATGGTTCCGAACACCAAATTCTATGGACTGCCACATGAGGATCCCTTGAATCATCTCGATGAATTCGAGAGACTTACTTGTTTTACTAAGATAAATGGAGTCAGTGAAGATGCTCAGTAGGTTTTTTCCATTCTCTCTAGGCGACAAGGCCCACATATGGGAGAAACACTTACCTCAAGGGCCCATCTCTTCCTGGGATGCATGTTGATATATACACATTTTTTCATGTTTTAGGTGTCATATATATTTACTTTTCATACATATTTGTTGCATTTACATCACATTCGACTCATTCGTTTGTTCGCATAAGTTACATCTACATAGCATGCACTTTAGAGTCTAAGAAATTTTCAGGAAGTTTGGACTAGAAACGAATAAGCAACATCACTCGGATCACGAACGCACGACAACTCGGAGAACATCTCAACGCGACTTGGATCACGACCCCACATCAACTTGGCTGACATATTGTTGTCAGCAGATCGATTCATGATGGAGCTTGTATAACAACAGGCCCATCATGGCGTAATAGACTAGACTTCAACATGATGTCATTCCACCGGATGGATTGAGCCAACTCTAGCTTTGACGGCCCAATTACTGGACTCGGTCCACGAAGTCGGGTCATCTATCTTACTTAGTTTTTTGTTTTCTATTTTTAAGGTTTAGCAAGGGAAGAGTATAAAATCTCCTTTGTGTTGTGAAGACTTTTATCTAAGTTCTTAATGTTGCTTCAAAAACCTTTTGACATATTTCGTTGTTGTAATTCGAGAACAAAAATACTACTTTCGACTTATGATCTTTTAAATTCGATTCTAGTTTACTTTCTGAATTTTTTAATCATGTCATCCAATTTGATTGTTGTTTTGATTGTTTCACCCATGGTTTCTTAGTAGTTAACTTAGGGTTCATAAGGGAATGGAGTATACCAGCATGTATCTTAAAGTTTTCCAAGTAACTTAAGAGTAAAATAGTATAGATCTCTTATATTTCAGTGTTTTAATGTGTGTTCCTTTCTGATCAATTGAAACATGATTTTAGACTTTTGATTTCTGATAGGTGTGGGGAATTGTCTGATCCAGCCGTCTCAGAAATTTAGGTGTGTTGTTACTTCAGGCCAGTTAGGTTGTTAAACGCTTAATAATAAGGTCAGTTGATAACATGATCTCCATCGCTTAGAAACTCTCTTTCTCATCCATTGCTTAGTACTTTATTCATTGTACCTTGTTCACTACACTTCATTTATATTTCCACTTCACTTGATTTCTATTGCTCCATTACTTTTGATTTTTTCAATTAGGTTAATTTTTTGCTTATTTGACTGCTATTTCTGTTTCCCATTGTTTAATCATTTAGGTTGATAGATAAAAATCCATTCATATGATTTGGCTTGAATTAGAGTAGTCTATCATACTCAGGTTTCAAGTTACACTCCCACTTGGATTGACATCGATTATACTACATCGACATCTTAGTGTAATACTATTGGAAAACTAAACTAAAATCTTATTATCAAATTGATGCCATTGTCAACTAGATTTTTGTTAGCTAAATTTAGAATTTTAGACTCTCTGAGATCAAGTTTTTTTTCTTCCACGTTACTTACTCACATGTGGTTCTATGTCAGGTTATTCTGAAACTCTGTCATTCAACTTGACCTTACCCCTAAAGTTGAATTCACTTGTTGCGTGCATACACGCTCCAAAGGCAGTCAAAACCTTTTCAGTTTTCGCGATATCATCGACTAACTCCCACATGAGTTGAGAAAGCAGAGAAACCGTCTGCACTTTGATCTACAAAACATGATGTCAGTGGATCAGCCAGAAACATTGAACACACATCAGCTGCCCCAAGTCTTGCCTGCAATTGGACCTCACAAAAGGAGGGCCAGAACAATAGGGGTCGGTGATGTGCCTAACATTCACACTCTGCGGCATGGCATTGTACCTCCTGTCATCCCAAAGAATAATTTTGAGATCCAAAGCGGTACAATTGCCATGATTCGGAGCAACAAATTTTATGGACTATCAGTTAAGATCCCCTTGACCATCTAAATTAAAATGAATAAAGTTAGCGAGGATGCCTTGAAGCTTTGGTTGTTTCCGTTCTCATTTGGATAAAAAGCACGCCTTTGGGAGAAGCACACACTATCACTTCTTGGAAAGAATGTAAGAGAGCTTTCCTAAACAAGTATTTCTCCACCTCAAGAGTTGTGAATCATTCTTTGAAGCCAAGGAGCGGTTCAAAGCGTACCAATCTTAGTGCCCTCATCATGACATTAACACGGAGTCTCTACTCAGCACCCTCTACCGAGGAGTTCATCCCAAAATTCGCTTATTATTGGATACTGCAAGCAATTGAAATTTCTTCAACAAAGATGTTGATGAAAGTTGGGAGGTAGTAGAGAATTTAGCTCAAGCTGATGGTCAATACAGTGAAGAATACGACATAAATGTGAGAAGTACAGTTGAATTTGAGTCAGTTAACATGAAAGAAATCAAGGTTTTGAGTGAGTGAGAAGTCCCATTACTCTCAAAAGTGGACGTGAGTTGTTGATTCGTGTATAGAATGGTAAGGATACCAAGGACAGTAAAGCTCAAGAGGGGAAGGATAACCAAATCAAGGATAAGACTGAAAAATCAACTCCAGAGAGTCAACTCGACCCTCTAGATTGAGCTAACCACAGTCGAGTGCAACTTCTGGCATAAAAAGTATCTCCCAAAACTGAACACAACCACGACACTCGACTGGTAACCATCTAATGTAAAAAGCAGTCAGATTCACTAAAAACAGTGAACCATTTGTTCCCCCGCCTTATAAACCGCAATTTCCTTTCCCATAGAGGTTTAAGAAGGAGGTTGTTGAGAAGTATAAAACGCTCTTTGATAAGAAAATTCAAGACGTTGAGCTCAAGGTTCCAAAACTGGACGTTTTTATATTAATGTATCCTTATCAGAAGTTCTTGAAAGATGGGATCAAGGAGAGAACAAAAGAGGTAGAAGATATGGTAGTGCTCAGTCACAAAATCAGTGCCATTATTCACAGTAAAGTAGTACCAAAGAAGCTTGGTGATCCTTGAACCTTATAATACCTTGCTCACTTTGATCCTTATCCTTCGTTAAGTGTTTATGTGATCTTGGTGAATCAATAAGCATCATGCCACTTTCAGTTGCAAATAAATTAGTTTTTAGGAAAAGTAAGAAAACTTATTGAAAGAAAGACAGAACTGAAGCTAAAGTTATCATTATGTTGAAATTCCTTTTTTGTTACTTAAATTATTACCAATGATAACATAGATGTTCTTATACGGAGATATACTAAATAATCTAGATCTCTTAAGCTTATTGAAGTTCATTTATCTTTTAATCAAGACATTTGAAAAGTGACTTAGTAACGGAAACTGTATCGTTTCATTTGTCGCAGGTGAAACGTTGCAGAGAAGTGGGCTCACATTCTTGTTGGGCTGAAAGCTTAGAATTTCTCACATTCTTGGTGTTGTCTTCGACCCAACACAAAGTTTGGTACGAAGAGTGACAAAAGGACGAGGAGCAAGAGGTTTAGTGAAAATATATGCAGTTTGAAACTGAGCAGAAATATGAGTGGTTTTCAACAATTCCGAGAGCAACCTGCTCATGAATAAAATGGTAATCAGTGTCAAAATGCTTAGATTTTTTATGGAGTGATGGATTGGTGTTAAGGTAGACAGCTGAGAGGTTATTACATAGAAGACGAGTTGGTTCAAGTTCTTGAATGCGAAGCTCACAAAGAATGAGAGAGACCCAAGTGACTTCTTGAGAAATCTCAGTCATAGCACGGTATTCCGCTTCAATGAAAGATTTGGAAACCGCTTTTAACGTTTAGCATACAAGGAAATAAGAATATAGCCAAGCATTGTGCAGAATCCGGTAGTCGATTGACGTATCTCTAGCGGATAGGTCGGTCACAATTCCTCACCGCATCTTAGAAGATCTTCTTGTGAAGGTCGAAAGATTTGAGATACCAATTGACTTTGTCATCTTGGATATAAATGAGGAACCTATGGATTTGCTGGTCTTTGGAAGATCTTTCTTAGTTACTATTGGTGCAGTCACTGAGGTTCAGAAAGGAGAAATCAAGCTTAACTTGGGGAAGGACTTCAAGATGAAGTTTAACATCAATGAGAAGATGAAGAAGCCAACTGTTGAGGCTCAGATGTTCTCGATTTAGAAAGTGGACACCCTGGCGGGTGAGTTACTAGAAGAATCGGTAGCAGAAGATCAACTGCAAGTTGCTTTGACCAAACCAACTGGAGATGGATATTTGAGAATGGAAGCTGAATGTTATGGAAAGCTTATAGACGTGTATAAGCCTATTAAGAGTTCAGTTATGATAGAAGAGTTGTTTGACACGAGTTCTAAGGATAAATCGGCAACTATGGAATGATCAATTTCAGCAATGACAGTGACTGAATCATATTTAAGCCATGGACTCGAGCTGCAACGGATCAAGTGCACTCTTTTAATAGTCGATGATGGCTGGTCTAAGCTCAACAATCTCACTTGGATTGACACCTATTATACTACATCGACATCTTAGTGTAATAGGATTTGAAAACTAGAGTACAATCTTGTTATCACATGCAAGTAAGCATTTCTTGCCAAGTTCTTCTCTAATTCTAGAACTGGTCGTAATGCCTTTTCTGGTTTTAAGCAATCTAATTCTAAGACATTCTCCAAAGCATGGCTAAGGTTCAAGACTTATCAGTCCTAATGTCATCACCATTGTTTCAGTATGAAGTCTCTTCTTAGTATTCTTTATAGAGGTGTTCTTCACAAAATCAGAATGTTGTTAGATACGTAGAGTAATCAAAACTTTCTGAACAAAGAGGTTGATGACGGCTAGAAAATTATTCAGAATTTAGCTCAAGCTTATGGGCATTATGGAGAAGACTATGATAATACTACAAGGGGTTTAGTTTATCTAGATATAGTACATAGGAAGGAACTCAAGGCTATTCAAGAAAAACTAAACAAGTTACTCTCAGTGCACCAAAAAAAAGTTTATCATGTGAGTGAAGAAGATAATGTTGTTGATGAAGAAGATAATTGGGTAGAAGAAGTCATTTTTGTGCTGAATCATGGAGGTGGGTACGAAGCTTACAACAATTACTAGCAGAACCCTAATCTCTCTTATAGGAATACCAATATGGTTCACCCTCATGATCAAGTCTACCTATCTAAGCGGCAACAAGGTCAGACTAAAACCTATGTACCCAAGCAGCAGTACCACCAAACTTTTCAACCAGCCCCTACTGTAAGACAAAGGTACGAAGCCTAAGCTCCACCCCCTTCTCAACAAGTTCCAGAGGTAATGGACATTCTCCAACAACTCCTCAAATGTCAGACTGCTACAACTACTAAGTTGAATAAGAAATTGTCTGAAGTACATTCTAAGATGAGTTAGCTCACACCGATCTTAATTCTAAGTTTGAGACACTGAATACTAGACTAAAGTATGTTAAGAGTCAACAAGCTTCATCCTCTACTGTAAAAACTACTGCGCAACTCCCAAGGAAATCAGTGCAAAATCCCAATGAATATCAAACCAATGCCATCATTCTCCCCAAGTGGAAGTGAGCGGCTTATTAGAGCCGTGAATACAAGAAACACTGAGGGAAGTGATGATGAACTTTAGGAGGATATCCTTAGCCAAGAAAATGCAGAAAACAGAGAAACCGCCACCATTGGCAACACTCGAGCATGACATTCGAGATACACCTGATCAAATATTGCCCCTAGAGGTTCCATAAAAGCCAGCTACACAAGAGAAGCCTAAAAATGTTGTCCTTCCTCCATTTAAACCTCAATTACCATTCCCACAGAGGTTTAAAAAAGAGGTAACAGAGAAAAGTTGTACCCAAGAAGTTTGATGATTTGAGAACTTTAACAATTCCTTGTTCATTGGGTCCCTTTACGTTCAAGATTTGCTTGTGTGATTTGGGAGCATCAGTGAGTCTAATGCCTCTCTATGTTTCAAAAAGTTTGGGATTTAAAAAGTACAAGTCTTGTAAGATCTCATTGGTATTGACTGATAGTTTTATAAGAATCCCTTATGGTATTCTAGAAGATTTACCAGTAATGATTGGTGGTATAGAAATGCCAACTGATTTTGTGGTTTTTGATATAGATGAGGAACATAAGCATCCACTACTCTTTGGGAAACCTTTCTTAGCCTCTACCGTTGTAGTGATTAATGTGCCAAAAGAAGAAATTGAGTTAAACTTGGGAAAGGATTTCAAAATGACTTTTAATATGAGTGATGTAATGAAGAAGATAACTATTAAAGGTCAATTGTTTCTGGTTCAAGAAATTGACGAGCTAGCAAATGAGTTGTTTGATAAGCTAGCAGAAGAAGATTATTTACGAACAACTTTGACAAAAGATGGTTCAGATGGATCATTCACATTGAGACGAAATGCTACAAGAAGTTTTTGGACTCCCATAGGCGTAAAAGACCAAATTTTTCTGAGGGGTTGATGGAAGTAAAACCAGGGGATAAATGGGTCATTGGATATGAAATTTCACTCTCAGCAAGACACTTGAGCAAGACACTCGAGATGAGTGTGATCGAGTGTCTGCCAACAACATCCTGTGATGACTAGTCAGAGCTAAAAGCTCAAAAAGTAGAGCTCAAATTACTTCGTTTCGGACTAAAGTACGCATTTTTAGGCCTTAATCCATATATCTAATGATATTAAATGATGCATTGAATAATAAGGAGTTAAACATGCTTCTTTTTTAATTAAAAAAGCTTAGAAAGGCAACAAGGTACTCTTTGGCTGATATCAGACGTATTTCACCTAGTTTATGCATGCATAGAATACATATAGTGAATAATTCTTACTCTAGCATAGATACTCAAAAGAGATTAAACCCAAATATGAAAGAAGTGGTTAAGAAAGATCTCCTTAAATTACTAGATACTAACATTATTTACCCTATTTCTGATCGTAAATGGATTTCACCTATCCATTGGGTCCCTATGAAGGGAGGAATCACTGTTGTTAGGAATGAGAAGGCCGAACTAATTACCACCAGAACTATCATATGTCATAGGATGTGCATAGATTTCAAGAAACTGAATTTTGCATCTAGAAAAAATCACAATCTATTACCTTTCACTGATCAAATGTTAGAGAGGTTGGCTAATCAATCATATTACTGTTTTCATGATGGGTATAGCGGATTCTTTCAAATCCCTATACATCCCAACGATCAAGGAAATACACATTTACTTGGCCTTATGGTACTTTCACATGTAGAGGAATGTCATTTGGTTTGTGTAATGCGCCTGCTACTTTTCAGTGTTTAATGACTTCGATATTTGCAGATATAATCGAGAAGATGGTTGGGTCATAAAATATCTGAAAGGGGTATTGAGGTTGATAAGGT
>JAKUCM010000869.1:0-31383 GCA_023374145.1 Lepidium sativum | reverse complement strand
ATTTAGCAAAGTAAGAACTGATGAAATGACATTTTCATAGAGCTACATCCTCAACCCTAAAAATAAATTGGATAATAGAGTATACGAGATATACCTCGTTCACTCAAACGGTGACGCATACCCATATTCGAGATGTGGGAAAATTAAACTTCCTAAGGTATTTTTGGAATTGTGACCGTGTTTCACATTTACGAACCTTTCGCTTAGCGACTGCCTGATCTCATTTAGAGGGTCGGGATAATGCCCATTTTTTCAGAGAACCTCGCAGAAGCTATCCTTGATTGGTTCTTGACTCTTCCACCAAATTCGGTCGACGGGTTTGAACAGCTCGTTGAAGTGTTCTCTAAGCAGTACTCGATATTTATCAAAAATGAATATAATTTTACCACACTACTAAATGTAATACAACAAAAATTTGAAACATTGCTTTAATCACTTTCTTGAAAGGAATCTTGCAGCATCGAGATTTCTATCATGATTTGAAAGTTTAATTGCCAAAAATCTTGGGTGATGCGCTGCACTGCGCAACGAATATTGTCAGTAGGGAGGGATCTCTCTTGATGTTCAGACACCCTGAAATAAAAGGAAATAAAGCTCAGAGGAAATAAAAAAGCAAATTGAAACGAGACAAGAAAAGCATTTCTATGTTGTTGGTAACCATATCTCCTCTTTCTCACGACGAAGCTGATTACATTGGTCCCCGAGACATGAACACTAAAACTTGAACGAATCAATAGATTCTTTAGGAGCAATATCGTTAAAGCTAGTTTTCCAGAAGCCGCAAACCTTGATAGCATCATAAAGGCACTAAAAATAAAGAAGAAAAGAAGCGATTTAAAATTCGATCAAACTCAAAGGAGTATACAATAACAAATTAAAACACATTTTGAACTATTTACAAAAAGTACTAACATGTGAATAAGAATGCATCAAGTTCATAAATAACCCTCTTCATTGCATCTCGTGAAATCAAGGGCACTTCAGGATCTCTATGGCACCTGAAAGAACCCTCTTCATAGCTTCTTTCGGGGTATTTATAAGTGTGCCATAATCAACGCCATCACAAGCCAATACCAAAGAAGAAGCATCATGATTTTCATAGAAAGCAAAAGGAGCAAAGCCTTGCATAATAGGACTATCCTTAAGAGGAGAAAGATGCGACAAAACGGGAACAAATTTAGTTAAAGAAGTGTTTGGTAAATCATTTACTTTAAAGCTCGCACGAACTAAAGTTCTCCAAGGATGCTTTGCCAAGAGAGCGTTGTCAAAATCCATCATATAACAAACATAGAATAGAGTAAAAAAGACTCACGCGAGAAAGCCAAAGGGAAAGAGCCGTTGTAAATTAATATGATAGCTCGAGTTATATGTTTTGTAGTAAAAGTGTCCCACATGATTGGTCCGCTACAAAATCTTCTAACCATGGTTTCAAACTCCGCAGTAAAAAGAATAGATAGACTTTCTCCAAACAAGAAAAAGACAAAAAAAGCAATATCATAAATCAACACATGGAAAGCAAAATAAATAAAGCAAAATTAAGTAAATAATAATAATGATAATAATAAATAAGGTATGTACAAACAAAAAACTAACCAATGTAACTCCCAAAGGACAACAAAATAATGTAGGATCAATATCCCCGATCGAACTAGGTTGTATCTTAAAGAAAAATACTTGTCCGCCTAGTTCGTTTCTTTATTAGGGAGTATCTTATGATACAATCTTTTGATATCTTCGAGGAGACAAGTATCTCATTCCAACCCCTTTACCATCAACGTTAGGGTTAGCCTTCATGGAGTAAAACTTGAGAATGTTAGAGCTCTTCATGTACATTACGAGCTCAACGCCGCGAAAAACATCCCAAAAATGGTGTGATGCGTAAAAGAGGACATCTAGGAAGAAATTTCCCTAAGACCAACTCAATACGGGCATGAGAGTCCTCTGAAGAAGAAGGATGCAACACAAGTTTTAGCTTTTGTTTCCTAAGCTCGATAATTTTGGTTTTAAGTGGATCAGCCTCGGAAACGTGATCTAAAATCTTGTTATTCAAATCGCAAAAGGAATCTATAAGGCTGCAAATAAAGTGCTCAGACTCCTGAGATTTCTGAGGAGGAAGAGAGTGATTAACATCATAATTATAATTGGCCACAAGTTTGTTGACCACTCCCATCATTTACGGGAAATAAAGCAAAACAAACTCATTTACAAATTAAAAGAAAATTTAAACAAGGGTACCGAACAACCTCTCAGTTTGAAATGACGAAGAAGATCCCCATTATATGACTATCTTTTATAATATGCCACTTGCAATAATGCTTAAACTCCTACACAAATCAAAACACAATGCCCGAACAGAAGCATCCTGATATTTCTTTTTAGCATGATCGTCGTTCAGAGAATCAGATCGAGCTCGCTTCCAGTACCATTATCTTGAACAGAAGATACAAGGACTATGGTCTCAGAGTATGCCATTTCGGACTCACCAGAATGCCATACGTTCTTCTTAACTGCAAGGTTAAAAGACTGAGTCCAAACATTTGCTTTACAACACGATGAAGACTTTTTTGACCCTACAAAGCGAAATAAAAGTAAATATGCATACATGAACCACATATATAATATAAAGAATGCACACATATGCACATCAAACCGCTTAGCTCACCTTTACTACGATGAGTTGAAGGGTTTACTGGCCTGGACCCCTTTGAGTCTCTACTGGATGACACAGTGAGATATTCCATCAGGTAAGAAAAAAGGAGATGTGTTGGAAAGGAAACTTGACTAATAGGAGCCACAATAAACGTACTCATGTTAGTACAACAACAACTTAAACGACGAACTTACACCTTCAAGGATTCATGCGAAAGAACAGGGTCACATCAAACTGCCAAAAAAGAAAAGAGTAAATACACCTGAAAAACAAAATTAAAAGCGAAAACAGAGGCAAACTCAAGAGGAGACCTCTAGGCGGTGAATGGTTCTGACCAATGTAGCTATACTTGGTGGTAAGAATCTTTTTTGGCGAGAAATACCTAATAAAGAATTCGTTCAGATTAAGCACAGATAGTCTCTCCCTTGATCCATCCTCACGATAAAGAAGCCATGTTAGGATCTTCATCCATTTTCTGGGAATGAAGTAAACGTAAGGACGGTCGCTAGAATGCTTGATCTAGAATAACTGTTGAGAAATTTGTCGGACATATTGTCATTTCGCACTCCGAAGCAAGAGTAAGACAGCAAGAGAAAGACGATGAAAAAGGCGTAAACTGAAAAAGGGAAAGCCCAAGCGAGTGAATCAGCTCAAAAAACGGACAATAGATAAAAAATAGGATTACAAACTTTAAAATAAATGGTTGATTCAAACATATAGTGAGAAGGAAAATCCTCAGGTGAAGTGGGGAGTCGAAGATCAAATAGGACGCGAACGAAATTCTTTGAGGGCCTCGGCGGTTAGCGATCTCCCCCTTGATCAATATTTTGATCCAACTAAAGCATCAAGATTATTTGTTTCGCTAGGCAATGACTTGATAAAAAAGAAGAAAGAGGAGATGGAAAAAAAAGAAAAGTGAAAGGTTTAGTTTCAAGAAGTATTTTGAAGTGGTAAAAATAGGCTTGGACATTTGGGTACCCGGATTCGATCGGGTCGGGTCTTTCGGGTTTCAGGTATTTCGGGTTTACCAACCTAAGACCCGATCAGGTATTTTTTGCGGGTCCGGGTCGGGTTCGGGTATCAAATTTCGGGTCGGGTTCGAGTTATCTGAATTTTTTAGCTAATTTTTTAATCAAAATATTTTTAAAAAAACAGTTTTAAAAATCTTAACTTATTAAACTATTTAATATTTTAGTTTTATAATGTTATATTGATTACAAATTGATTAGTTTTTTAGATTTGTAATTATAATTTTAAATATTTGTGTAACTGTAAGTATATATATAAATATTTGTGTAAATATATTATATATTTCGGGTATTTCGGGTACCCGTATTTTTATAATGTAAAACCCGTTCGGGTATTTTATACATATTCGTTCGGTTCGGGTTCGGATATTTCAGATCGGGTTCAGGTTCGGGTTTCAGATTATTATGCCTAGACCTAGGTAAAAACCTGGGCAAATGAAGCTTAAATAATAGAAAGGCAACTAAGATTCAAGCCGCTACCTTTACCAAAAACATAGCCATGTGGTTGTTAGACACAAACACAACCACATATAACACAAAAGGAAAATTATTACCTTGGGAATTGCAAACGGTGGCTGAACGAAATAATTACTCCTAGACGTTGGGAGAAAGAATAAGGAAATCCAGATTAATGACCGTTATTTATAGGAAAATACGCTAAGTCCAACCTGAAACGGATAAACTCGAATCCAAACGAGTTCTCAAAATTTGAAAGTCTAGAGCAAACCATGAAATATGGGCAAGATTGAGTATCATTATAACTTCCCTAGCAAAACTCACTTGGAAAGTTGGGGGGGAAATGTTGATACTAGGCCTCGCACAACTCGGTATACTAAGGCCCATGAAGCATGTGAGCCCCGTTAAATCATTTATGACTTAAGCGAGGTAAAACCCATTCAGTGCATGACCTCGAGAGTTAGGATAACCGTATTCGAAAATAGGGTGTGGATGTGGTAAGCAAAGGAATAAAGATGGAAACGGTGATAAGGAGCAAATTAAGCAGAGAGAAAGAGAGCCGTATTCGAGTAAAAGAAAATATAAAAGGAAGACAAAAGAAGCAAGAAAGGTACATAGAAAAAACACTAAAAAACTTGACAGACTAAACTCTCTCGTACTTATAATCAATACTTATACTCGAATTCAAAATCATAATAAAATTACTTCATTGATTTTTCCTCTAAGTTGTTAGCTCATAAATCTGTTTTACCTCGGTTTATTGATTTAATACCATCATATTTTAAAACATATTAAAAATTAGTAGTAGAGCAAAATATATTGAATGTATATAAATTCATCCTAATCGGGCTACTATTAAAAATGGTCATTACATGAGGCTGATTGGGTAAAATTAGCCGTGAGCATAATACCCAAACTTGAGGAACCTAACCAAAACTGATCCGAAAAAGTAGGTTCGGGTTCGGGACCGTGTCTTACACTTTTACCCTATTGGGTAGTTTTATAAAATATTCGTGGGTGTGAGATCGGGTTCGGTTCCTAACCTAAACTGACCGAATACCCAGCAGATCGTCGGAACCCAAAACTTCTCTGAGGTATTCTTGTACTTTTCGGCTATACAAATATTTGGGTTTATGTTTGGGTTCGGATCCTTAAGTATATGTCGGGTATTTAAGTATTTTTAGCTTATTTTTTAAATATTTTGAATAATTTATGAATAACAATCGGGTAGTTTTAGATATACAAATATTTTTCGGGTATATGAATATTTTTGGATATTTGGATAGGGGTCCAAGTTCGAACCCTCAAATAATTTTTGGATATACGAATATATGTACTTTGAAGATTCTACTAGTAGCCTATTCTTTTGTCCATCCAAATGCTTCATCCATATGATTAGTATGGATGAATTTATGTTTCTTTGTACATCTGTATAAATTAGTTGGATGTAATATGTAAATAAATGACTAAAAATGACATGATTCGACAAGAGAAGAGAATAGTGGAGAGTCGAAACCTTTATTTTTTCAATTTTTTGCTTTTAGCTTTAGGGATATTTTAGTCTTTTAATTATTTTTACAAATCCATCTCCCTCCAAATACATCATTTAGAATCATCCAAAATTTTCTAAAATTTTGAATGATTTTATCATAATCATAGTAATAATCCAAATAATTGTACCTAAAAAACAACAATTTTCATCTCCATCTATATAATGAAAGAAGAGGTCCTAGCCTTGAGAATTTGAGAGCCAATTTTCGATAGATAAATTAAAAACAAAGGAAACAGAAATTTTGGAATTTGTGTCGTAGTATTTATATATAAAAAAAGACAATTATATTGTTGTGTATTTAAAATTGACGGAAGCTTTCTGACACAGTACAGATAGGACCCTAGTTCTGCTTTTTCCTTCAAAGTGAATTAGAAGAAAAAAATAAAACATTAAAATCTGTGACATCTCACATGCTTTCTTTCTCTCTCCTCTCTCTATTTGCAGTTTGTATCCAAATCCACGCGCCTTTTTCCTCAAATCTTCGAAAACCTGTTTCCAGTCCTTCGCCTCTTCCCCAGATCTGTCCCCTGGAGCTCTCTGTGCGTCTTCCTATCTCTCTTTTCACGATTTCTCATGATACTTGTGTTCTTTTTACTTGATTACCTTGGAATATAAGCTATGTATGCACATTTGTGTTTCATCTTGTTCTTACGTCTCCAAAGGCTTTGATTCATACCCAGTTTTTGTTCTCTCTTCACATTCTTTTGATTTTTTGACGTTTGAAGCTTGGCATTACTTCTCTTCGATGTTTACCTTTTAAATTTTGAACATTTAAAAGTTCGGGTTTCTGCAATGAGGTCTGCTTTCTAATTTTCCACACTGAAAGTTTGGTCTTTTCTCTTTTGGAAAGTTCCTTTTCCTTGTTTATGTCTAACAACTTTGGGTCCTCTAGGGTTTACAAAAGATTGATCATTTCCTCCTTTTTTCTGTTAATGTGTTTTAACACTATCTCTTCTCCTTCTTATGTGAGTGTTTGCAGAGAAAATGGGGTTTATCTCGAGAAATGTTTTTCCGGCGTGCGAGAGTATGTGCATTTGCTGTCCTGCTCTCAGGTCGAGATCTCGTCAGCCTGTTAAGCGTTATAAGAAATTGCTTGGTGAGATCTTCCCCAAATCCTTTGTAAGTTTCTCCTTGCACCTCATTCATCAAAATGTCCACTTTTTTCTTGTATTTGGTGTGGACTTTGCTTCTGACCGTCTTTCACCTGGTGGGTCACTGAACAACTTCAAATTGCCTAAGTTTTATTCAACTTACTTTCATGATTTTCTGTAGGATGGTACACCAAATGAAAGAAAGATTGTCAAATTGTGTGAGTATGCTGCAAAAAACCCAATTCGTATCCCTAAGGTATAGTTATGGTTTTGTTTTGCATCTTACTTATTATTTTGTGGGGAGGAATCTTGTCTCATATTGTGTTTTGTGGCTATTACAGATAGCCAACTATCTTGAAGAACGGTGTTACAAGTACCTTCGATCTGACCAGTTGAAGTTCATCAATATTGTCACTGAGGCTTACAACAATATGCTTTTCCATTGCAAGGATCAGATGTAAGCTTCTAATCTCCGGCTAGGAAAGAAAAATTAGTAACATCCATTGCAGTATTCTTTAATCATCTTTACCTTTTGACTAACCTTTGTGTGTTGTTTTTTTCTCTTATCGAAGGGCGTATTTTGCTACAAGTTTGCTGAATGTGGTTACAGAACTACTTGATGATTCAAAGCAGGACACATCGGCCATTCTTGGATGCCAAACATTGACAAGGTTCATTTACAGTCAGGTAAGATGTTATTGAAGAAAGTTAGCAGAAGAAGAAGGATTATTAAAGAATTTTGTTTTCTATTATCTGTTATTTTATCCCTTTGTATGCATACCTAAGCTGGAGGTTTTGATTGGTTTAACATTTGTTGAAGCGATGGCTTCTACACATATGGTCGTCCATGACAATAAAGTGCAATTTCTCACTCTTCATCTTGTATGAACAGGTTGATGGAACTTACACATACAACATTGAAAAATTTGCCCACAAAGTTTGCTCACTGGCTCGTGAAGAAGGTGAAGAACATAATAAGCGGTGTCAGAGAGCAGCTGGCCTGCAATGCGTTTCAGCGATGGTACTAAAACTATTTCTTTTTACCTTTCAGTCAGTCAATCACTGTCACAGGTCTTTTTCCGTTTTAATAAGTGTTTCCTATGTTTGCTTCTTAATCAGGTGTGGTTTATGGGAGAGTTTTCGCATATTTTTTCTGCTGTCGATGAGATTGTACATGGCATTCTTGATAATTATGAAGCAAACATGATCGTTCAGACCAATGAAGACAGAGAAGAACAAAACTGTAACTGGGTAAATGAAGTGATCAGATGTGAAGGCCGAGGAATAGCAGTCAATGGTTGTAATAGCCCTAGCTACATGATTGTCAGACCAAGAACCGCAAGAAAAGATCCATCTCTGTTGACCAAGTAACTGACTTAATCCTCTTCGCTTTTTTGTATTCTCCCTCCCTCTCCTCTTTGGCTGGTCAGTCATTCTCGTCAAATTAACTTTAAAATATTTATTGTTCTAGAGAAGAAACTGAGATGCCCAAAGTTTGGGCACAGATTTGTCTCCAGAGGATGGTTGATCTGGCTAAGGAAAGCACAACTCTGCGGCAAATGTTGGATCCTATGTTCAGCTACTTTAATTCTAGACGCCAATGGACTGCTCCAAATGGGCTGGCCATGATTGTTCTGTCTGATGCAGCGTACTTGATGGAAACCTCTGGTACCTTCTTTGTCTCTTATCTTTTCTTTTAAAATATAATGTTTTGTGTATGCATGTTTCTATTCTCATAGTTTCGTCTTTTTCAATACTAGGGAGTCAGCAGTTGCTGTTATCAAGTGTTGTACGTCATCTTGACAACAAGCATGTTGCCAGTGATCCGGAACTCAAGGCTTATATCATACAAGTTGCTGGTTGTCTAGCAAAGCTGATCAGGACCAGCTCGTATCTTAGGGACATAAATTTTGTTAGTGACTTGTGTCGCCATCTGAGGAAAAGCTTTCAGGCGTCAGCTAGATCAGCTGGAGATGAGGAACTCAACTTGAACGTGATGCTTCAAAATTCTATTGAAGATTGCCTGTGGGAGATAGTCAGAGGAATTGGTAATACACAGCCATTGTTCGATTTGATGGCTGTCTCAGTCGAGGGCCTCCCTTCTTCAGGAGTTGTTTCACATGCAGCGGTTGGATCACTGTTGGTACTCGCCCATGCAATGTCTTCAGCATCATCACCTATGTGTTCACAACAGGTGAACTATAAGTTTGTGTTTCTTTTTAGTTTCACATTATTTTTACAGTTTATTTCATCCTTCTTTTTTACATGCAGGTTTTCCCAGACACACTTCTTGATGCACTTTTAAAAGCAATGCTGCATCCAAACGTGGAAACCCGTGTAGGAGCGCATGAAATATTCTCTGTAATTCTCTTGCCAAGTTCAGGTCAATCCCAGGCTGGACATGCATCAGTGAGAGCTTCTGGTTATCTTAGTAAATCAAGGAATTGGAGGAGCGATACAACTTCCGCGTTCACATCTATTGCCGCTCGATTAGACAAGCTCCGGAAGGAGAAGGATGGCGTCAAGAATGAGGATCTTAAAAGCTACAAATTACCTCCAAACTTTAACAAGTTGAATTCCATAATTGATAGGACTGCCGGGTTTCTCAATCTAGCTGATATGGTAATATTTTACAATTGAATTTTATATGCTAATGGACCATCACATGTTTATGCAATTGTCTGACACTGTCTGGTAATGCAGTTCCCATCAATGATGAAGTTTACCGAAGATCAAATTGGGCAATTGTTATCTGCATTTTGGATTCAATTATCTCTTCCTGATAATTTACCGTCAAACATTGAGGCTATTGCTCATGCTTTCAGCTTGGTGCTCCTTTCCTTGCGTCTGAAGGTCAACATACCTTGCGTCTGAAGGTCAACATAATGACATCTATGCCTTTTAGGGCACTCTTAATATTCTACTCTTCATAGAGGAAAGTTTCACTTTCATAATGCTGTACTTAAGCCTTCCCATGACCTTTTTAATTCCAGAATCCTGATGACGGGCTTGTTGTTCGAGCCTTCCAGCTTCTCTTCTCACTGAAGAATCTTTCTTAGACCTTAATAATGGTACTGATTGACATTACTCTCTTAAACATATCAAAGTTTTGGAAATCACTTATGTGCAATCAACTCTCCTCATTGCCAGGCACATTACCCACAGTTTGCAAGCGGTTGATCCTCGCATTATCCACAAGTACGCTAATGTTTGCTGCTAAAATATATCAGATTCCTCATATTTGTGAAATGCTGAAGGCCCAACTTCCGGGTGATGTGAGTTCTCAGCATGTTTGTTTAAAGTTTACTTTTATCCATGAAATTGTAATGTGTATCATTCAATCATGTGCTCAAAATTTTCAGGTAGATCCTTATCTTTTCATTGGCGATGACTTACAACTACACGTAAAACCACAGGCAAATATGAAAGATTTTGGGTCCTCAGGCGATAGCCAGATGGCTACTTCAATGCTGTTTGAGATGCGAAGTAGTGTAGAATTGTCCAGCATTATTATAACTGATATTGTGGCAAAAGCTCTATCTAAAATTTCAAAGGTAAGGTTTATATTCTTTTTCTTAGTTAACTTTAGCTATATAGCCTTGGAGTTTGATTCTTTTACCTGTAATTGTGAAAATTTCAAATGATCAATTGCTTTAGACATCAAAAGAGAGTATAAACCTGGTGTTTCTTGTGTTAATTAGATTTTGTATATTCTCTTGTTAAGCTCGAGGAAGCTGATGTACAGATGCAACTCTCAGAACCATTCACCCCTGATGATGCCTTTATGTTTGGATCTCGGCCGATCAATGAGCTTGAACCAAACCAAAGTATCTCTAAGGATTCAGTGTCCTTTGATGAGGTTAACTTTTTTCTCATGATTCAGATTGGGTTTTTCCTTGGGACTTTGACAATAATTAGAACTGTAAACGTTTGTGTTTTCTTTTGTCACAGGACATACCTTCAGGTTCAGTGGTTGAGGACGAAGTGACAAGTGAACTCTCTGTGCGTTTTCTCCCAAGAGGGTCTCCTTCACCATCTATTCCTCAAGTTATCAGCATTGGCCAGCTTATGGAATCTGTAAGCGCAGATCACATTCGACATAAATAAGAAACTGGTTGATGCTGATCTGTGTTGTCTTATGATTGGTTTGTGATTGTCTAGGCACTTGAAGTGGCTGGCCAAGTAGTTGCGTCATCCATCTCTACTTCTCCGCTTCCTTATGACACAATGACCAATCGTTGTGAAACCTTTGGGACTGGGACAAGACAGAAGCTCTCTAGGTGGTTGGCCACTGAGAACCGTCAGATGAATGGGATCTACAGAAATCCACTGGAGGAATCTTCTGCACTTGAGAAGGTACGTAATACCTGAGTTGTGTGCTCTTTTAACCTTTCCAGGCAGTAAGAATTTGAGGTCGAATGTTAAATTTTCGGTACCAAAACCTACTTCAGTCTTGCAACTGTATACATATAAGATCTACAAACTACTAGTCTGTTATGGTCCCCAATAATAGTGAGAAAGATCTTGACTTTATGATACCATATGGGCTGGTCAAGAAGAGAAAAGTTGAAACTTGATTGTATAAGGCTTAGACGGTGTTACAGGTAGAAGAAGATGGGAACATCTATGGGAGAGAATTGGGTGTGATGCAGGATTCGTGGAGGCTGCCTCCAGCTAGTCCCTTTGACAATTTCCTCAAAGCAGCAGGAGCAGGAAGATGATTAAGCTAACTTGATGATGTTAAGTCTCTGTAGAAAAAACTGTATTGTCTGTGTAATATGATTATTATTGTTGTCGAGTATGTAGAGTTAGCTATCTTAGGATAAACACAACGCTGCT
The DNA here is from genome assembly GCA_023374145.1 of Lepidium sativum. NCBI lineage: Eukaryota > Viridiplantae > Streptophyta > Magnoliopsida > Brassicales > Brassicaceae > Lepidium > Lepidium sativum. Next base: position 19,767 of record JAKUCM010000869.1, on the reverse strand, counting down.
CTGTTTAAAGACAGGCACATCTTGTAGTGATTTAGAATCAGTGGTAGTCTGTAGTAATGCTTGTTTCGTTAGGGCAAGCATTTCTTTTATCGTTGTTGTTGTTCTTATCATTAACATTGCTTGCTCTGTATCAAAGTCTCTTCAATCTGGAAATTCCTAAGCTTTAACGGTAAATTAGAATATTCTCAGATGAAAATAAATCACTTACAATGTGATGTTTTTGCATTTTAAACTCGTTTAAACGCATGATCAAACAAAATCAGGATAAGTAAACGGTTTTATTGGTTTTCTGATAACCGGAGAATCAAATGAACCGTATCAAACGACGTCGGTTTCGTGTAAGGCAAAATGGTCTCCGTTGCGACTTTGCCTTTATGTTTGGAGTTTTGCTGCGTCGGGGTTTATGAAGGGGTTTGATACTAATCTTCGCCTACATACTTCTGCTCCACAATTCTCCAATGGTTTCTTGCCTAAAAGGCAAACCTTTTTAAACCTCAATTTCAGAAATTGTTGTTCTAGATCTTACTCTCCCACCATGTTAAAGCTCTTCTCTTCGTCCGTTTCACGAGTTCACCATCTAACTCCGGCAATTCGGGTCGGGTCTAGCCCAGTGGAGTCTCCAGTGTTCAAAACGCTTAGTCAGCTCACTGGGTTGAATCGGAGATCTACTTATTTGGGTAATCACCGTGCTTTCTTCTGCTCTGAGCCCACCGATGGGGAGGCGGCGACTGAGGCTGAAGCTAAAACAGCCGAGTCCGATTCCGAAGGTTCTGATTCCAAATCGTCATCAGCGATTGTATCCACTAACCCTAGACCTGAAGATTGTTTAACGGTTAGTTTTGATTGTATTCAAACCGTATGTTTATGGCTTTTGCTTCTGTGACCCCAATGTAAGGTCTGAAATTTAATTTAAATTTGCAAATGCTATAATTGACATTTAGCTATTTAACTATTTAAGCAATTCTCATTCTTGTTGAAACGACTATAAAGTTGTAAAATTCTATCACATTCAGTGGGTCTAGAAAGTGTGTTTTGGTAATGACGGTGCTTATGAGATGCTTTTCATCTTTGCTCTATAAGAGGAGAAGTTTCTGATAAGTTTGATGCGTTATTGTATTGCCTAGAGCATTTCTAAAGCTGGATATGGTGGTTTCAAGTTAATAGTCAAGCAAAACTAGTGGTTTTTGTGAACATTATACATTTAAATCAACTACAGCTGCAAATATATGTTTCTTTTGATGGAGCTTTTCCGCTGTTTAACTGCAGGTTTTAGCCTTGCCGGTGCCGCATAGGCCTCTCTTTCCTGGATTTTATATGCCAATCTATGTGAAGGTATTTCAATTTATCTCTTTCTGTCCTTTAAATATTCTCCAATTTTACTTGGCCTTGTTTATTCCTCAATCTCATCTTCTAAGTTGGATAGTATCCTTAGAACTAGAGCCGCTATCTTCCTTTTTGGTGCCTACAAGAGCCAGCATCATTGAGTACCTAGTTACAAGCAAATCTGAAGAGAACTGAAATAGTTGATATTTCAGAGTTTTTGAATTTTCTGCTGGTTGGCTTTCCACGTATAGATTAGTATTAGCTGCACTTGATGTAAAGTTTCGATTTACGTCCTTGGTGTCTCTTACCTGCATGGTTCACGTGATAAATATGGACAACATTTCTAAACTATTTATCCCCAACCACAAAGGTAATATGTTTGTGTCTCTGACCAGCATATGCTTTCTCTGGTGGGCAGGATCCTAAAGTACTCGCAGCCTTACAAGACAGCAGAAGACGACAAGCTCCATATGCAGGAGCTTTCCTTCTAAAGGATGACCCATCAACTGATTCATCTTCAAGCACTGACGCAGAAAAAAACATAACTGAACTGAGCGGGAAAGAGTTGCTTAACAGGCTCCACGAAGTTGGCACCCTTGCTCAGGTATTGAGTTGCTGCTAGCCTGCTACTGCTCTTTAGCATCTCTTTGGTGTCTGTGTGATTAAATAAAAAATGCATGACTAGCATTTTGATTCCCTTGCTCGTTTTACAGATTTCAAGTATCCAAGGGGACCAAGTTATCCTCGTTGGTAAAAGGCGACTTCGTATTACAGAGATGGTAAGGTGGTAGAGTAACAGGAATCATAGTTTATAGACTTTATATTAAGAAAGAATTCAAAGTTCACAAGTCCCGCGGTTACACCTTCACATGTGTTATTTGGTTGATCAAGTCACTTTTCGTTAAGGGAGAAATTTTTCCTTCACACAGGTGAGTGAGGAACCACTTACCGTCAAAGTTGATCATCTTAAGGTATACTTCTGCTTCTATGCTTTTCCTCTTATGATATGAGACTTCTGTTTGATTTTTCTTTTTCTTTTTTATAATACTGATGGAGAAACCTTTTTTCTTTCTCTTTGTGTAGGATAAACCGTTCGACATGGAGGACGATGTTGTCAAGGCAACTTCCTTTGAAGTTATATCAACGCTTAGGGATGTACTCAAGACAAGTTCACTTTGGAGAGATCACGTTCAGACATATACCCAGGCATGTTCTCTTCATAATTTCACTTATGATGGCAACAAGTCTCGGGGTACAAGTATCTTAGTAGATGCCTTTTGAACTTGTGTAGCATATAGGTGATTTTACTTATCCACGATTAGCCGATTTTGGAGCAGCCATATGTGGTGCAAACAGGCATCAAGCTCAAGAAGTTCTCGAAGAACTGGATGTAAGTAGATTCACTAGTATTGTAATTGTATGGTATTGCATGCTTGGTCAGTTTATCAGATTATTTTTATTGACCCAGGTTCACAAAGGTCTGCGATTGACTAGTATTATAGTTGTATGGTATTGAATGGTTGCTCAATATCTCAGATTCATTTTATTGATCCAGGTTCACAAACGTCTGCGATTGACGCTGGAATTGATGAAAAAAGAAATGGAAATTAGCAAGATTCAGGTACTTCATCCCCTTACTTTCCTGTGTCTTTCCTTCTAAGGGGATTACTTATCTGGTAAATGTTGAAATGAAATACAATCTTGACTTTTGAGCCTATTTTATAGGAAACCATAGCAAAAGCCATTGAAGAAAAAATTAGTGGTGAGCAACGCCGTTACTTGCTAAATGAGCAGCTGAAGGCTATAAAGAAGGTATCCCGCTACACAAATGATGCTTACTACTTCGTTCACATACTAAGTTTATGTGGTATATGTCATATTCGGATGTAACATCTAAGTGATCCAATGCAGGAGCTTGGTGTGGAGACAGATGACAAATCTGCACTTTCTGGTCAGTACTAACTTAAGAGTATCTTTAATTTAATGTAGCCATTTTATAACTCATTAGAGATTTTATAATTTCACTGCCTCATGGATCATCATGCATTCATGACGTGTCAGTGTCCTTAGTATGAGTTCGAAGAGTCATGCAGTATTTATTGTACATCAACTGCAACTTATAGTAGTTTCTTTACTGCAGAAAAGTTTAAGGAAAGGATTGAGCCTAATAAAGAAAAAATTCCAGCACATATATTACAAGTCATAGAGGAAGAGCTTACAAAACTGCAGCTGTTAGAGGCGAGTTCAAGCGAGTTTAACGTAACCCGTAACTACCTTGATTGGTTGACCATATTGCCCTGGGGAAATTACAGGTTTTCTATTCTTGATATATATTTTAATTTGTTTGAGTATAGCAATAGGTCTTTTGGTATGAGAGACTGGCAAAGAAAGGGATGAGTATTCATGCTCATCACGTGTACCATTTGTATTTGCTTTCCAATCACTAATTTGAGGAATCTAACTTGCCAAATTTGCAGTAATGAAAATTTTGATGTTGTGCGGGCACAACAAATTCTTGATGAGGATCACTATGGCTTATCTGATGTAAAGGAAAGAATACTGGAATTTATTGCGGTCGGAAGACTTAGAGGCACTTCACAAGGTAAGATACTTACACAGTAGTTGTGCCCCCTTACTGATTTGATCTTGAATGATGAAAATAATATGTCCTGGTTAAAGCTCCACTGCTGAAGTTTGAGTTAATGTGTCAACAGGGAAAATTATCTGCCTCTCGGGCCCTCCTGGAGTAGGTAAAACAAGTATTGGTCGCTCTATCGCACGTGCTCTTAATCGCAAGTTTTTCCGGTTCTCTGTTGGAGGATTGGCGGATGTCGCTGAGATCAAGGTAAAATAAGATTTTTCTTTTCTTTTACTGCAAGTCTTTGTCAAAGGTTGATGACTGCATTCTGTCCTAGAAACAATTAATAACTTTTAATAACATGTATAGGGACATCGTCGAACATATGTTGGGGCCATGCCAGGAAAAATGGTGCAATGTTTAAAGAGTGTGGGGACAGCAAATCCTCTTGTTCTAATTGATGAGATTGATAAGGTAAACCTTTTTAGTATTGGGATCCGCTGCTTGAAGTTTGTAGTCATCATGTGATGGCTTCTATTATTCATTGATGCAAAACTGTTCAGCTTTTACTTAACAAAGTTCCGCAATGAAATTTTTTTATTGTTCCTCGGCAGCTTGGGAGGAGGTCATGCTGGTGACCCAGCCAGTGCTTTATTGGAGCTTCTAGATCCAGAGCAAAATGCAAATTTTCTGGACCACTATCTCGACGTTACTATTGACCTATCAAAGGTTATTAATGTGGTCATTGACCATATTTCTTCTTTCCTTTCTTGGTGATGTTTTAATCTACCAATTAGTGGGATATAAATACCATTGTGTTTTATGTGAGTCTAGGCTGTTTGGATTTAAGTGCTGATCCATTACCCTGCAGGTTTTATTTGTTTGTACAGCAAATGTGATTGACATGATTCCCGAGCCCTCTGCTAGATAGAATGGAGGTGATTTCTATTGCTGGGTATATCACTGATGAAAAAGTTCATATCGCAAGAGACTATCTAGAAAAAACTGCACGTGGAGATTGTGGCATCAAGCCTGAACAGGTCTCACTTCCATCCTATTCTCCAATTCTCTCTCGTTTTAATTGCGATGAAGATAAACAAGAGGTTGAGTAATTCTCTCGTATACTTCTGGAATTTGCTTAAATTGTTCTTACTATTTTCAGGTTGAAGTGAGTGATGCAGCTCTTCTTTCCTTGATAGAAAATTACTGCAGAGAGGCAGGTGTTAGGAATCTCCAGAAACAGATCGAGAAGATTTATCGGAAGGTAAGTTTTGTTACAAGGCTCTGAATTGTTTCCTCAAGCTCTCAAAATTTAATTACCTTTCTTTGGTAGATTGCTCTTAAATTAGTGCGCGAAGGAGCAGTCCCAGAAGAGCCTGCGGTTGCAATTGATCCCGAAGAAGCTGAGATTGTGCCTGACGTAGAATCCCCAGAGAACCCTATTGTCGAAGAAAACCCTGTGTCCTCTTCTGAAGAAGAAAAGGAAAAGGCTCAAACTGAGAAGGCAGTGTTTGAAAAGGTTATGATTGATGAGTCAAACCTTGCAGATTATGTAGGCAAGCCGGTATTTCATGCAGAGAAGATCTATGCGGGCAGACACCCGGTAGGAGTTGTGATGGGTCTAGCGTGGACATCAATGGGTGGTTCAACGTTGTATATAGAAACAACTGTGGTAGAAGAAGGGGACGGTAAAGGTGGACTGAATATGACTGGTCAGCTTGGTGATGTTATGAAAGAAAGCGCACAAATCGCTCACACAGTCGCCAGAAAGATCATGCTTGAGAAAGACCCCGAGAATCAGTTCTTTGGAACCTCCAAGCTTCATCTCCATGTTCCTGCAGGAGCCACACCGAAGGATGGTCCAAGCGCAGGCTGCACCATGATCACATCCTTACTATCACTTGCCACGAAGAAACCTGTTAGAAAAGATCTTGCAATGACCGGAGAAGTCACACCTAATAGGAAGAATCTTCCTATTGGTGGGGTAAGTAACTCTGACATCTCTCTCTGTCTATTGTAGCTTTTTCTTGGCATTTTACAAAGAACTTGCTGCAATTTTCGTCTTTCAGGTGAAGGAGAAAACTATAGCAGCACGGCGGAGTCAGATTAAAACAATAATATTTCCAGAGGCAAACCGGAGAGACTTCGATGAGCTGGCGGAGAATGTGAAAGAAGGGCTTGATGTTCACTTTGTGGATGACTATGAAAAGATCTTCGAGCTTGCCTTTGGCTATGACCAATAACAAGGCTGAGAGAACAGACTAATTCACTTTCTCAACCTTCATCTGTTGTTGTCCCCATTTAAACTACTAGGACCCATTCTTCATACTTTCTTTGTTTTACCTTGAAGAAGAAAGTTGCTCTGTTGTGACCAAAGGCCAAAACATAGAACACGAAAATATTAATTTTCCCCATTTGGTGCTTGTAATTTCATCAACCTTCATAACAGACTGTCACATCAGAGAACTTATGAAAGAGAATAATCAGATTATTTCATTTTATAACGTAGAATACATAAAGGAAGAAATGGTTCAGAAAATTTACATTATGAGATCATTTGGCTACTTTCACTTCATCTTAATTTTCATGTCAGAGTAACTATCTGAAGCTTATAAAAAACACAAATAAAAAGTATCTAGAATGCTGAGAGAAGATCAGGCTCAACTAAACCATCCGTTACATTCATGTTCTTCTTTGAACACTGGAGACAAGATCATTAACTAAATCATCAACCAACGTTGAGACTATCTCTCCCTCTATGTCAATGCCTTCTTCATATGTCTCTTTCTCGAAATCAAGCCATCTCCCTTCGAAATTACTCATGTCTTTGTCAACAAGCTCGTCCATCATCATCTCTCTCATCTTCTTCAACCCATGAATCTCTCTGTTCAGTTCTTCTGCTAACAAGTCTCTCTTTTCAAACCAAAACCCGCCTTTCCCTAATAGCCCTCTGCAGCTACCCATAAAAATCTGCTCGCATTTGAACGCTAAGCATTTATTCACAAAATCAAACAGTATCTTTCTCTTGATTTTGGCTGCTGTTGCTTCTCCTTGGCCTTCCATTTCATCAAATAGACTTACAGGTAATATGTCAGTAGCCATCCCCAAAGCGAATTCTTTCACCATCAGTTGGTCAGACCCTAGGATCTCAGATATGTACTCAAGCTCCCAGTCGAGCCTTTTTTCAGCTTCTGAGAAATTCAGTGTCATAACAGATTCTGAGAGCTCAGACTCGTCTTGAGCTTGGGGCGACTCATTTGATGAAGCCCAGGTGAGTTCTGGATCTAATGACTGTATAATCCCTGTAGAGCTAAATACGTTAGACAGTGTTAAAGTAGCTGCATATCGACAAATCAATCTTCTTTTTAAGCCATTAGATCTATGCTTTGTTCCTACTGATTGCAAACAGTGATTTGGGGTGAGACATGTATCTTAAGGATTCATGTTTCGTGGGATAAATGTGGACTACACAATTTGCATCTTGATCTTAGGGAATCTTGGGTGGAAATGGATTAAAAGGTAGGAAAAAGCAGAATCAGACTCTTAGCAATTATTAAGAAAACAAACCTGATTCCGCGCTCTCTCTGCAATCTGAGGAGCCCTTGCTGCAGGAGCTTCTGAGATCTTCTGCTTCTGTCACAGTGCTAATGCTGCTAACTTCGTATTCTTCTTCTTGCATCATCTTCTTTTTTATCAGAAGAAAAACAATTATACCGAACATAATTAGTTAGAAAGCCTTAATAAACATATATATATGTAGAAACAGTACCAAGATATTGAAGTTATAGAATGCTAAATATGACAGATAAGAAATTGCATGTAGATTGGATACTTCATCTTTCAGCTGCATCAGGAAGGAACTAACCTGGAAGTTTTGTTTGTCATAGAATGAAGTGCAGTCAGAAACAGAGTCATTCTCATATAATACTTTATCCAGACCATGTTGGGTCAACCTTTCATACTCTGATGAAGATGAAATCATCCCATTTGGCCCATCTTTTCGAATGGAACCTGAAGACTCTTCTTGGGTCAGGCTACAGCTAGAAGACTCAAGCTTAGAAGTTAGCTCTCTGAGCTTTCTCTCCAACAGAACATTAAGTGAATCAGTGCCAATCATATTGAAACTAACTGCAGAGTCTGTGTCTTGATCAAATCCTTGGATGGAGGATAATGAATCAGAGGATAAACCTTTGATGGGGATGAAAATGTGAACGAAATCACATCCATTTCCTTTTCCTGATCAACATTGCCTGTGTTCAAGCCACCATCAATGGTGATGTTACATTTGATCAAATTTTCACCCCTTATCATCCTTTTATCATCAGAGATTCCAGTCTTTTGCATCCCATTTGGGAGCTTTTTGCTTCGGGGAACATTCTTTTTGCACGACAAAGATAAAGAAGGATTTTTTTCAACCGTCGTCATTGTTAAACCCAACTGCTTTGATATTGAACCATTTTCCACAGGAACCTTGTTTACAATTTTGTTGTTTACTTTGCTGCTTTTTTGGTTTAAAACAGAGGTCACTGAACGTTCGCTGTCTCTATAGTTCTGTTTCTGGTATTTCTGCTTAACCACACTCTTTCCTGTGCTAACGGAAGGTCCTCTGAGACCATTTTGACTTTTGACTATGCCCTTTTTAGCTTCTGCCTTCTCCTTTTGACTTGCAGAGTTTCTGGTAACACTTAAAGGTGTTGTGCTGACCTTTGCTTGTGCAGATACATATGGTGGCTTCACTTTACCTTTCAAACCATCAGAACTGCTTTTTCCCATATATTTATTAGATGACGGTGTAGTGAGTGATGTTGTGGTTCTGTTCTCGTTTTGATTTCCACTTATGCACTTAAGGTTGACGGTATCATTGGAGATTTGGCGGCTTGACCCTTTCTGTGCAGCTTCTAATTTTTGTCTTAAATCTTGAATTCTCATAGGAACTGATGAAGGAGAATTAGATGGCGAAAACCTTGTTCTAGCAACCATCCTAGGACTTGGTTCAATCATTCTTGAAGCCGCTTCCATTACATAAATAGGGTTCCTGGATGGGACAAACCCAGGATTCCTGATAGGAGACAAGAGTCTATTGTGGGTAACACAGATGGGTTTAGCCACCCTGGTAGGAAAAGTTTCAGATTGAAACCGCTTGATTGGTGGTTGCGCTCATTATTTGTTCTTGAACCCAAACGGTCCAAGGGAATTCCATCATAGTCACTATGGAGATTTACATAACCAAGATTCTCATATGCATCCCATCTACTTGTGCTTTGTGAAGGTCTGAGAAAGAATGGATCGAGATCAGGATTAAACCGAGGTTCCTGGACAGACATTTGGTACCGGAAGAGACTCTAAACCCATGAGCCTCGCAACCACACTCGGGGCTCTGGTTCCCTGCCCATCATCACTTGTAACAGAAGATGCACAACAGCTCGGGTCACTTCTCTGTTTGTAACTTGAATTCTTTCCAATCTCATCAATCTTAATCTGTAAGAAAATTCACATCGACAAATTTTTCTTCCTGTCATTTGCATACTAACACGAAATGAAACTGAGGAAATGAAATCCACTTGAATAACCAAGGAAAAAGTATTGAGATAACTCACGGGAGAAAACTTGGACTTCGAGAGATTTTTAGCATTCTTTTTTGTCTGCTTTAATTCTTCTGAAACAAAAGAAGAAGATGATTGAACCTGAGATTACTGACTCAAAAACTAGACAAATAGAAACGAAATTCTTACAATATGGCATACTGAATCGAACAACCAAAACGCGTTATAAACAAAAACAGCAATGCCTTTACTCTTAAGTCATAATGAAATCCTTCCAAGGAAGTACATTGTCTAAGACCAGAAATTTCTACATGCCAGAGTTCACACGAACTGAAGGAAACATTTGTAAGCATTACAAAAGGCAATACTGCAGACACACCTGAGAGTTCCGAACTGCTGGAGGGGAAGAGCTTCTTCCGGGATTTACCAGGCCAATCAAACAAATTTAGAAACCCTCCTCTAGATCGTTTCCTCTCAACAAGCTCCATTGTATTTCATCTAGACAGAACAATCACTGAATTACTTTGGAGGAATATAACTTGGAAGATTCAGCAAACTAGTATCTTAATACCACAACTTGTAGACAACCAAAACAAACCGAACGGAACAAATTGCATAAATGTCAATAATTCACCCCAACTTTTTTATCAGAATTAAATGGAAATGAAGAAACTTTAATCGCATATTCAGAAATGTGACACCTCAGGACAATACAGACTAGAAAAATTAATACAAGACCAACTCAAAATTAATGTAGACATAGAAAAACTTGAATTTGCTATCATAAAAAATCCAATGGTATAAGATCAAACATGAACCAATTTACCTATTGTTAACTTCGGATGTTAAAGACCTCAACTTTCGCTTATGGGCTCATTCCAATTAGGTTAATTTCAGAAACCCTTGTGGAGAAATCAATCGAATTCGAAGATTTCGACACGTAAACAGTAAAATGCAGCCAGAGGAACAAAAACCCAGGAATGCTGCAGACTGTTTACATACAAAATCAAACCCAAAGATTAAAAAAAAAACTAGTTTGCGTAACCAGAAGATCTAGACTTAAAGCGACAAACAGTCTTCACTCACTAGGGGGGTCTTGTGTTCCTCAAACCCACAACAATTGAGACTTGGAACCGATAAAAAATGGTTAAAACACCAAGGAATGTAGAAGAAAGAGAGAACCTTGAAAAAATGGGTCAGATCAGGAAAGGTTAAAATTTACTAAGATGATGGATTTGGGTTTTGAGTAGAGAATCGACCAATAGAAGTTCAGAAGCAGCAAAAGAAAAGAAAACAGATACGAGAGAAGAGAGCGAAGAATGAAGAGAGAGAAATTCAGCTTTTGAATTCTATTCCAGTCTCTCACTCCACCTCTGCAAAATTAAATGTAATCGTTTTTATTTAATTTTGTTGGATCTAATTTATTGCTTACAGCTCTCAGTAAATTATGAATTTCTTCTATAGTATGAATGAATAATAATCTTTGTTATGTAGAATCAGCTAAATTTTTAGGAAATTGAGAAATAAAGATAGATAGATATATAGTAGTTGATAATATTTCTTCTTTTCAATTATAGAAAAGGCAAAAACTTTATAGTAAACAGTGCAGAGTTCTAATATGCCAAATCTCATTAGTTATTTTCCATAGATTTTGGGAATCACTCTTCCACAAAATGGGCTTTCTGGCTCCCACTTTCTAATTATTATTTTTATGATTCTACTTTTATCAAATTGCTTATAGAATTTATAATGCACTCAAAATTTTGACCATACAGCTTCGTTTTTATTTCCAGTGTCGACCAGACAACCACCGTTTAGAATTTTGTAATTTTGCATAGAAGGGTCTTATTCTTCAAAATGTATCATGTCGTGTGTGGATTAAATTGATCACATAAAGCAAAGCTATCGAGCTAATCATATAGAATATGTGGCAAAAAATGTTTGAATGATATACAAACTTTAAAATAGTTCGTATGACATACACTTGTAGATTTAATCTAATTTTAGTTATTATCTTTATATTAAACATATATTTTTGATTGTCGAATTTAGGATTATCGAGGTAATTATTTTAATATAAGGAGTTTAACCATTTTTAATAGTTGGTAAATTTGAAAAAAAAATAAAAGGTGAATTTTAGATTATGAATCAGATATTATTGATTTAGTTGTTGACAAACTAAAATAAAATTTTCCATAATTTTTCTATACAAACATATAATATAAGGAATCGGATATATACGGGAATTTAGAAAGTATGCATATGATCAATAAATATGTTATGAAATGAACATATCTAAAAACAAGTAGAATGATTTCTTAGAACTCTTCAAATAATCAATATATATATATATATATAATCTTACAGTTTTCAGATATTGTTTTTGAATTAAAATAGAAGAAATGGTAAACCGCTTTCAATATTCTGAGAAGAACTAAAATGTTGGTCATGTGATAAGAGACAAGTAAAGCAATATGCATATTTATAGTATTTTAAGTAATAAACACATGTGTTGACGAAAAATAAAAATTTAGTAAATACATATGTATCAATTTTTCCTATGAGTGGAAACTAAATTGTGAGTCGTTCCGTGGCACGCATTGACGGTTCTTCTTATTTTGCAGCTCCATTTACAATTCTTAGTTCCAAAGTGGAAACACGTTTGTAATCAAAACGAGTGTATACCAATCATTTCTCATCTTGTGATCAAAGACTCTAGAGTTATATACATTAATGGTTTGCTACAATACTATTTTAATTTAGATATGTATAAATAGGTAATTGATTATGTAAACATCTTGATTACATTTTCTTTTTGAAAAAATTAATAAACTGATGTGTTTTAAGGCGGTTTACCAGAGAATTTGTGGTCATTGTTAAGAATTCATGAGTAAATGAATAATCCGAATTGTCTCATAGGAAGAAAAGGTAAAGTGATAAGCACGCATGGACCACATGAATACATTCCAACGCTTCTTTTCAATATGAATTTCCTTATAAAGCATGTGATTTAATTGGTTCGCTTTTGATTTAACATAGCATGAAATTGTAAGTTCTCTTAAAAACAAAAAGAACATTTTTCCAGTATATTCCTCAGCCAGAATGTATGACAAGCTCCAAATGCAGCCGAGACATACTATGCTTCTATCGTCGACAAAGTGGCAATGGGTTGTTTACTTGAATTCCACAAGATTGCACCACCACCATAAGTGAAAACATAGCCCCAAGTGCTTCGTCTATCATCCAAGCTCCCTGCATAATCACTGTCAACAAAACCCTCCATTTCAAGCATTCCATCTCGAGTATATTGCACTCCATAATTCAAAGTCCCTTTTATGTAGCGTACAGTTCTCTTCGCCGCAATAAGATGTTGTTCTTTTGGATTCTCATGTATTTACTCACTAGGTTGACAGAATAAATAAGGTATGGTATCGTAACTGTGAGATAAAGAAGGTTACCAATTAATTTTCTAAACTTAGAGGAATCCACCTCTTCTCTAGCACCTTCCTTAGTCAATTTGTGTCCCGAAACAATCGGATTTCTCACCGAGTTACAGTCTATCATTCCAAATTTATGCAAAATATTTCTCGCATATTTACCTTGAGTTATGAAGATACTTTGTTCATCTTACTGCACTTCAACGCCCAAAAAATACTTAATAACTCCAAGATTTTTCATTGAAAAAGTCTCCATCATTGACTGCTTAAACCATGTTATCATTTCCTGTGAGTTGCTAGCATAAATCATATCATCCACATACACACAAACCAACAAAACATTCCTTTATTACTTTTTCACAAACAAGGTGTGTTCACAGTAACACTTCTCAAACTCATTGGAAGCAAAGTAATTTTCTAACTTACTGTACCAGACTCGTGGAGCTTGACATAACCCATACAACACTTTGTTCAACTTGTACACTTTGCTTTTAATTCCTTTAACTTGAAACCCTTTTGGTTGATCTACATAGACCTCATCTTCTAATTCCCTATGTAAAAAGTCACTCTTAACATCAAGTTGGTACACTTTCCAACCTCTCCGTGTTGTCAATCCAAGTACCGTTCTAACTGTATCCCATCGTGCCACAAAAGCAACGATTTTATTGAATTCGATCCCTTCTCTTTGGTGATATCCCTTAGCCACTAGTCTTGCCTTAAAATTGTCTACACCACCAGTCTCCGTGTTGCCTCCTCACCAACAACCATAACCCCTGACGCCGTATTAATGATTTCAACATTATGTGGTTGTTTATTTTCTTTTTCTTCTGAATCCGTAGACATCACGCTTACCACATATACATATGCATCTGCAATTTATGTCTCCTAGTTCCATTTTTTACTCTCTACAAATTGTACATCTCTATTGATAAAATCTTCTTTCCGGATTGTATAACATGTAGGCTTAAGACTCCTTGTTGACGCCAAAGAGAACACACTTAACGCTTTTATCTTCTAATTTGGTCTTATTCTCATATGGTACCATTGCATACGCCAAACAACTAAAAACACGAAGGTGTTTACCCGAAGGTTTATGCCCACTCCTCTTTCTCCTCAGGTGTATTATCTTCCAAACTTGCAGTGGGACATCTATTCAATATGTGTACTGCATATTAAGCTGCCTCCAGCCATTACCTCTTAGGGATATTCTTACCAATCAACATACAGTGTTTTGTGTTCATCAAACTCATATTTTTTCTCTCTGCGACTCCGTATTGTTGTGGGGTGTAATGATGCTGTCAACTGACGCTTGATGCCATGATGGTCACATAATCCTTTAAACTCTGTTGAGTTAAGCTCCCCTCCCCTATCAGTTCATAAACAACGTAAGAGTACAAATATCTCTCTCTCCACAACAGTCTAAAAAATTTTGAAAACCACAAATATTTTCTTTACAAAAAAGTAGCTCTAACACTTATGACTATAATCATCAATGAAGTTTAGGATCTACATAGTCCCTCAAACATTGGTGTGATATGACCACAAATGTCTCTATAAATAAGCTCAAGTATATGAGTTGCACACCATGTACTAATCTTTGGAATATCTTCACATACTTGCTTTCCTTGGATACATATCTCACACTCATCATTAATGTCATTGTGTTTCAGCGTAGGAAAGTCCTTTACCAAGAGCTTCTCTCCCTTTGTTTTAACACCTTTTTGATGAAGATGTCAAAGCCTTTGATGCCACATCACACCTTCACTTTCTTATGCAACTTTTAAACACAAACCACTTGAAACAATATCACACACCCTCACCGTTGCCATTATTTTGAACAACTTATTGTTAGAGATCTTGGCAAGCATTACCCTTCTTGGTTGTTCCTTGTTTTAGACTCCACACTCATAATTATCAAATACGAGTCTCAACCCCTTCTGTTTAAGCTGGCGTATACTTAGCAAACTACTTCCAAGACCAGGCACAAAATAAACTAAAGTAAGAACTTGATTTACTCATTTCACACACAACTAAAGGCTCCTTTTGCCATCAAATTTAAGTCTCCGATTATCTCCAAGATTCACGGTGTGTTGAAAAGTGTTATCAAAATCAACAAAGCATTCTCTTACTCCATACATGTAATTACTACACCCGAGTCGATGACACTTAAAACACTTTATCGCATCCTTATTATAACTCAAATTTTTTCTCACCCTTCTTTGATTACCTCCACGACCACATCCTCTGCTGCCATAGTTTTGAGAACTCTCTTCGATCTTAAGTACGTGCTCTTCACCATTATGACAAGACAACTTTTGTTCGTGTACCATCAACGAACACTGCAAACCATCAACTGTAAGCAGATTTATATCATGTGGTTCGTCTTTTGCACACACCACATAAAACCTCTTAATTAGTGTTCTCAAAATCTTCTCCACCACCTTGAAATCTGGCATATCCTCACCTAGATTTTGCATGTTATTCACCACATACATCAATTTTGAGAAGTAGTTTGTATTGAGTAGCTAACTTGCTACTTGTTTCTTTGCTCTAATGTCTTTATTATGTTTGTTCATTATATTCCTCCTGTTTCTTAGGTATATTTGAATGTATATTTGAATGTGTATCGCTGATAAGTAGGATATACAAAAGCTTCTTGTTATTAAAGTGCTATATATGTATTTCTCTCATTGATCAAAAAATAAAACAA
This sequence comes from Lepidium sativum, assembly GCA_023374145.1. Classification (NCBI taxonomy): domain Eukaryota; kingdom Viridiplantae; phylum Streptophyta; class Magnoliopsida; order Brassicales; family Brassicaceae; genus Lepidium; species Lepidium sativum. Next base: position 4,176 of record JAKUCM010000869.1, on the reverse strand, counting down.
TTCATTCATTCTCTGCAATCTTTTATGGTATCAGAGCCTGAAACAAAACTCACCGAACTATGACGAATGGTCATGTGGCATGAGAACTGCTCTTATGTCTCCAAAAATATTTGGTTTCATTGACAGAACCATCCCAAAACCTGCTGAAGATTCTCTTGCTTTGGAGGATTGGAAAACGATTCAAGCATTGTTGGTCAAGATGTTGATTGAACCAGGGCTTTGATCAACAATCTCACATCGTGATGTGGGTAAGGACTTGTGGGATCACTTGAAGAAGAGATTTTCAGTGATTAATGGGACAAAAATTCAACAAATTAAATCCAAACTTATGTGTTGCAAACAGAGAGGGTTACCTATTGAATCATAATATGGGAAGTTGGTATGTATCTAGGATAGTCTCACTGCAAGCCGTCCTTTGGGAACCTGCACATGTGGTGGTTGTATGTGCAATATTGGAGTGCTTCAGGAGACTGATCGTGAAGAAGATATGGTACATTAATTCGTTTTGATCTTGATGATCAATATAGGACTGTATGTTCAAAAATTGTCTCAAAAGGTTCCTATGCAATCACTTGAAAAAGTCTACAATTTGGTTAGACAAGAGGAAGATATGCAACTTGGTGAAGAAAACAAACATGAAGTCATGGTGTTTGTTGTTCAAACCAAGCCTTGGGTTCGTAATGAAGAGTACAAGAATGTACTATGCAAGCACTATAACATAATGGGACATGCCTCAGATGGTTGTTATGTTGTGAGCGAATATCCCGAGTGGTGGGGTGATAGGCCAAGGTCTCTATCTTTTTCAAATCATGGACATGGTGGTGGTGTAAATGGTGGACGTGGGAAAGGTCAAGGACAGCTTGTGAATCATGTATATGTTCTGCAAATTGACAATCATGTTGTAGCTAATTACGTGGTCACAGATGGTGATCGCAATGGGATAAATCTTAATGATCAACAGTGGAGAACAATCAAAAGTATTTTAAATGATTATGGAAAAGAAAACAATGTCGCAAAATTCTCTAATACGTATTTGTTAATTCCCTGGATTATGGATATGGGTGCATCACATCATATGACTAGAATGTTTGATCTTTTGATGAATATTAGAGAAATGGATCATGTTTTAGTAACCATGGTTGATGGTAGATATCAAATCTCACAAACTTAAGGAACAGTTCATCTTGGAAATTTGGTCTTACAATCAGTGTATTATGTGAAAGAACTTAAGTCTGACTTGATTTCGTTGGGACAGTTAACAGATGATACAAAACGTGTGATGCAGCTAGCTAAACAGTTCATTGTTGTACAGGATCTCAATTGTAAAGATGGTAATTGGAGTTGGTAAACGAGCAAGAGGTATCTATCATTTTCGATAATGGAGAAAGCTGGAGTTGTGACCACATTGGAGAATAAAAGTGTTGATTTGTGGCACAGAAGAATGGGACATCGTTCGGCAAAAATCATAGGATTGTTGCCTAATGTTTTTAGTTTGATTTCTTCTGAAAGTCTGAATAAGGATTGTGATGTGTATTTTAAAGCAAAGCAAACAAGACACCCATTTCCGATTAGTTTGAATAAAACAACGAAGATTTTTGAATTAGTGCATATTGATCTTTGGGGTCCGTATAGGACTACACCACATTGTAGATCAAAGTTCTTCCTAACAATTGTTGATGACTACTCTAAAGGAGTGTGGATATATCTTTTAAAGGATAAAACCAAAACTGCTAAGTGCCTTAAAGAATTCTTTGCTCTTACAGAAAGATCATTTTAATCACCAATCAAAGCAATTAGAAGTGACAATGGGTCAGAATTTGTGTCTCTTGGTAATTTCTTTAGAGAAAATGGAGTTATACATCATGTGTGGGTACTTCTCAACAAAATGGAAGAGCTCTAAGGTTTCAATTTAATCTTCCGGTAAAGTTCTGGGGCGAGTGTATTTTGACCGCCAGTTATTTGATTAATCGAACTCCTAATGTGGTGTTGAATAGCAAAACACCTTTTGAGATGTTGTTTAATAAAAAACCTTCATATGATCATATCAAAGTCTTTGATATCTTGTGATATGCTTATAATTAAGCAAGACATGGTGATAAGTTTGCTTCTAGGAGTCGCAGATGTGTCTTCATGGGTTATCCTAATGAGAAAAAGGGATGGAGGCTATATGATTTGGAAAATCTGCATTCTTTGTATCAAGAGACATTGTATTTTCTGAACACAAGTTTCCTTTTTTCACAAAACTCAAAAACACCTCTTGATAAAGATGATGAAGAACGGCAGTTATTATGGGCACTGATTTCTGAAAGTATAGCTGAAACAGAGCAAGATAATGTGTTGTTTCGTGGAAGCAGCACCTCTGTTTTGTCGTCATCTAGTGTTACCAACGATCAGTTACCTCTGATTTCTTCTCATGATGCTCCTGCTTCAGATGTTGCTGCAACAAGTGATATACAATCCAGTGTAGCTGCAACGACTAATGCTCCATCTATTTTTACTGTAACACCCGACGTACCAGCTGTTATGGCTGCATCTCAACATAATCTTGGACGTGGATTGAGGAAAAAGAGTGCCCCAATGACTCTAAAAAAATTTATTGTGAATTCTGTGAGCAGCTATACTCTTGCAGAAGACAAGTGTCTTTATACTTTGTCAGCCACATATAGTACTCAATGTTTTTTAACATAACATACAGCTTATGTTGCTGCTGCGATTTCTACTGTTGAACCTAAGTCTTTTAAAGAAGCAATGAAGAGTGACAAGTGGAAATCTGCAGTTCATAATGAATACGGTGCCTTAGAGGATAACCAAACTTGGACAGTTGAAGACTACCTGTTGGAAAGAAAGCTATTGGGAGTTAATGGGTCTTTAAAGTGAAGTTTAAGTCAGACGGGACAGTTTAGAGGTAGAAGGCAAGGCTTGTTGCAATGGGTAAAAGGCAAATCGAAGGAGAAGATTATGGAGAAACGTTTTCTCTAGTTGCAAAAGTGGGAACATTCAGAATTTTCCTAGATGTTGCAGTCAAAAAAGGTTGGCGTGTTCATCAGATGGATGTTCATAAGTGATAAGAACAAGGTGTGTTGGCGTCATTAATCATTATATGGCTTTAAATAGGTTCCACGATGTTGGTTTGCTAAGTTATGTCCAGCTTTGAAAACCTACAGTTTTGTTCAGTCTCTCGTTGATTACTCTTTATTCACTTTACATAATGGTAATATATAGATTCAGATTTTGGTTTATGTTGATGACTTAGTAATCACAGGAAGTTGAAGGAAAGCAACACAAAAGTTCAAAGACTATTTGGCTTTTTGCTTTCACATGAAAGATTTGGGACCTCTCAAGTATTTTCTAGGAATTGAAATTGCAAGGAATAACTCTGGTTTGTACTTATGTCAGAGAAAGTATGTTCTCTATATAATCTCAGAAACAGGATTGTTAGGCACGAAGCCTACAGCTTTTCCGCTAGAGCAAAATAACAATTTGGCTCTCAAAAAGTTGGATTTATTGATTAATTCGTCTCTGTACCGGCGACTGTTTGGCCGACTGATTTATTTAGGTGTTACACGTCATGACGTGGTGTATTTCATTCATGTCTTGGCCCAATTTATGCAGTCACCTAGGCATGATCATTGGTTAGCAGCTTTGCGAATTGTTCGATACTTGAAACCCGACCCAAGACAAGGAATATTGCTTCGAGTTGATGGTGATTTTAATATCACTAGTTGGTGTGATATCGATTGGGCAAGTTGTCCTATTACAGGCTACTTTCTACAGCTAGGTGGTTCACCGGTTTCATGGAAGACACATAAACAGAAAACGGTTAGTCAATCATCCGCAGAAGCTGAATACAGGGTCATTGCAATGCTTGTTCAAGAACTTATTTGGTTGAAAAGAATGTTAATGGCACTGGGAGTACTTCATTCACAGTCCATGGCGGTTTATTGTGATAGTAAATATGTTATCTACATAGCTACGAATCCGGTGTTTCATGAAAAACGAAACATATAGAGCTTGATTTTCACTTCGTTCGCAATGAGGTTCTCTCAAAGGATATATGTCTCAAACATGTCTCCTCACAAACATAACTAGCAGATATCTTGACAAAGCCAATTGGTCGAGATGATTTCAACACTTTCAAGAACAAGTTAGGCATACACAACTTGTTCTCTCTCTCTC
>JAKUCM010000868.1:0-21964 GCA_023374145.1 Lepidium sativum | reverse complement strand
GTGTACGAGCTCAACGAAGGAGACAGAAACAGTCCAGCAGTCCTAAAACTCGGCAAAAAACCAACAGAACTCAGTCTCGGTGATCTGGTTCCATTCACAAACAAACTCTACACAGGTGATCTCAAGAAACGAATCGGAATCACTGCAGGTCTCTGCGTCTTAATCCGACACGTCCCTGAGAAGAACGGTGACAGATTTGAAGCAACATACAGCTTCTACTTCGGTGAATATGGTCATTTATCAGTACAAGGAGCTTACTTGACTTATGAAGATTCGTATCTTGCTGTAACTGGAGGCTCTGGTATCTTTGAAGGTGCTTATGGACAAGTTAAGCTTCGTCAACTTGTGTATCCAACAAAACTGTTTTACACTTTTTACCTCAAGGGTATTGCTGCTGATTTGCCGGTGGAGCTTACCGGAACGGTGGTTACGCCGTCGAAAGATGTGAAACCGGCACCGGAAGCTAAGGCGTTGGAGCCAGGCGCAACCATAAAAAGCTTCACTGATTGATTGATATTTAAGTAATGTTTTATTTTTGGTTTAGTAATCGAATTTTTCGGATTGGAATGAGTTGTGTTGAATGTTGTTTTTGTAATATATTTAAACTAGACTCCACAAGTCCATAAGTGGTATACCCATTTGCATATCCTGAATCGAGTTCCCCGCTTGCATTTGCAAGAACTTGGCTAATATGCCGGTCATTTGTGATCCAGACAAAAAAAAAAAACTAGACTTAACTTGACTTTTTGGGTGTTGATTGTCTTCCTCAACATGGAATAGTAAACGTTTTACATGTTATTAATAAGTAGCCTAATATCCCCGTTATGCTGCAGTATTATTTATGCATTATTTTGTAAAACTATACGTTAATTTTACGATGTTGAAGAAAGTTTTGAGATTTATAAAGGATGAGAAAATAATATTAATATTATTGGTGAAGATCTACCACAATCTAATGGTCGTTTTCTTTCTTAATAATATTATGTAAAATTAATATGACAGAAACTATATAAAAGAACTATATTAAGTTTCAATTAATCTAAAGTTTTTTCCTCTATGCCGCTATCAACACCTCTCCTCATCTGCTTCCATAAATCCTTCTTCTACCACCGTCCAATACTCTTTGCAGCAGAGAAGATTCTCCATGATCATTTTATACTCAAATGATAATAATTTTCATCATATTTAGGATTTACAGGTTGCCCAAAGCCGCTACTCCCTTCGGATACCATACTCGTTGCTCGATTTTCTCTCCTCACATTTTTTATGAAGCCTAGGAAGAACTTTATAAAAATGAAACCTGCAAGATACTTTGCATATAAAGCATTACAACTTGAACGAAAAACAGAACATGAAAAGGCAAAGCATAACAATTACTATGAAGTGGAAACGTGATTGAGATCGTGGTGATGTCATTAACTAAGTTAGTAATATGCCATCACCACATCACCATTGAACAAAGATAGAATAGTTGGAGGAGGAAGAAGCCGAAGGGATGATGATTCTAAATATAGGTTTATGAGAATGAATTCATTGTATTCCATATAGATACACAACATAAGATGTCCTAAGTATGATCTTAATCATTTACACAATCATCTTTTCCTTATATATATTCAATACGCCCTCTCAAGATGGAGGGATTTGAATCACTCCAATTTTGGAATGAAGATCCTCAAACCGCGGTCTAGGTAAAGGTTATAATAAGGGCTTCAACTAATTGGTCTTTGATTGATACATGTGACAGACGTAAAGCCACCAATCGGATGTTGTCACGAACAAAGTGGTAGTCGAGGGCGATGTGCTTCATTCGAGAGTGAAATACGGGGTTAACACAGACAAATGTAACACCCACATTGTCACAATATATCACCGGTGTTGTTGCTAATGTAACACAAAGCTCAGTTAGTAATGAGCATATCCAACACAACTCGGATGCAGTGTATGCAACAGCCCGATATTCTGCCTCAGTTGATGAGCAATCTTTACCTTTTTGCTTCTTCGATGACCAAGAGATTGGTGTGTGACCGAGATAAATTATGTATGCATTTTTCGATACGAAATCATTAGTGTCACATGTCCAGTCAACATTAAAAAATCCATGAAGTCGGAGAGGGGTTTTCGCATAGAAATAGATCCCATGAGTGAGAGTACCATTGAGATATCAGAGAACTCTCTTTACTGCTTTCCAATGAACATCTGTTGGAGCCTGCATATCCTGAGAAAGCTTGTTGACAACATAAGAGACGCTTGTTGACAACATAAGAGACATTTGGCTTTGTCAAAGTATTGGAGATTGCCTACGACTTGTCTATTTTCCCAAGCGTCATCAAGTGTGGAGATTATGTAGACTAAACCGAGGTGTTGTTGCCATGGGTATGGAGACTAGTTTGGCATTTAGCATATTTGTCTTAGATCGGAGATCAACTATGTATATGTGCTTCATCAAGTGAAGACCTTGAGAGGTACGAGTTGCTTCGAGTCCGAGAAAGTAACTTAAAGAACCCATGTCTTTTAAGAGGAAATTGATCTCTAGCATAAAAGCAGTGAAGCAAGCCATTGCATCAAACTTATTACCCATTACAACTATGTCATCCACATAGACAAGTATGTAAACTAGAATGTTGTGTTGATGGTACACAAACACGAAAATGTCAGCTAGGGAGTTGGTGAAGCCAATATGAAGAAAAATCCTCCCAGTTCTTCATACCATGCCCGAGCTGCCTGCTTGAGACCATAAAGGGATTTTCGAAGTTTGCACACATGATGTAGACAATCTTGGTGAACAAATCCAGGTGGTTGTATAACATAAACCTCATTTGTTAAAGTACACTGGAGAAAAGCGTTATTCATGTCTAGCTACCGAATGTACCATTTTTGCCAAGCTGCGAGTTCAAGAACGATCCAAATGGTGGTAGATTTAACAACTTGACTAAACATTTCCGCATAATTTACTGTATTCCTAAGTGAATTCTCTGGCAACCCAACAAGCTTTATACTGAACCATTGTGCCATCATGTTTGTATTTTAAAGTGTATATCCACTTCATTGGAATGACATTCTGAGAAGGATCTGGTGGTACCAAATCGAAGGTATAATTTCGTACTTGAGCATTGAATTCGTTGGTGAGAGCTGATCTCTAATTTGGGTCATTTAGCGCCTAAGTAATGGGACATGGTTCCATCTCCAATTTTCCTGCAACCAATGCTGAGAGATTCGACTTCCAATTATGCTTTGTAATGTTGTTCTTGGAACGAGTCCTCATCGAATATGCGTTGAGCTATGGCGGTGACTGTGAATGTGAAGGGGAGATGGCTCCAAGGTATTTGATTAAAATGAATCAAAGTGCTTAGATGGGCATGTGTTATCAACAGAAAGCTCATTAGTAACTAATGAACCATGTTCTGAATTAGACCCATTTTATTGTTGTTGCTAGGCTTGTTTCAGCTTCTGAGAGTGCGTGAATGGAAGACGACACCGTTGGGTCTTGTATGTCTCTGAATTTGTCGGGACTTATGTTTCTGGTGAAATAGTATGATTGATGGCGACAAGTGGAGGAGCTTCACACGATGGCGACACCGACATGACTGAGCGAGACTACACTTGTGTTAGAATCAAGATTGTGATGGGTGTGGAATCTCGGACAGAGAAACTTTCAGGAGTTTGTGAGGAGGGTTTTGAGATTTAAAAAAGGTATATATGTTTAACAAATTGAACGTGTCTGGAGATGTATTCGCGTCCGGTAGCAGTGTTGAGGTATATGTATGCGCTTTACGTGAACAAGTATCTAAGAAATACACATGGTGTGGATCTGTCATCAAGTTTATTGGCGTTGTAAGGCCTGAGCCAAGGAAAGCAAAGACAACAAAATACCTTCAACTTTAGATAGTTATGCGTCTTATTGAACAACCGACCATATGGAGAAAGATCATCTAAAACCAGTATGGGCATTCGATTGATTAAGTAAATCACAACAGCAAACACATAATGCAAATATTTTATCATAATAGATGCATGTTTTCACTACGAGATCCCATTGTGTTCACGTGTATAGGGCAATGATATGAGATGGGAGATACCGTTGTCCACTAGAAATTGACGTAAGGCGATATATTCACCGCCATTTTCTGTATATAGGTTTTTGATTTTGCTATGAAAATGAGTATCCATTAGTGCTTTAAAAGCTATGAATCTTTCTCGAATTTGGGATTTTTTGGACAAGGGATAGTAGGTGTATTGAGTGAAATGGTCTATGAGGACAGCATAGTATTTGTGGTTGTCAAGAGATAGAAGAGGCGAGCTCCATACATTAGAGGAATGTATTAGAGAGGTTTAGTAAAACTGTGAGCTGATGTGGCAAAAAGTAATTTGTAAGCTTTATTGATATAATGTTCAGAACAAGAAAATTGTTTACTAGAGGGGTTTGAAATTGGCAAAGAACTTTGTGCAACAATAAAGTTTAAAAGAGAAGCAGAAGGATGGCCAAGTCGAGAGTGTCATGCATGAAGAGTTATTTTTGGTGAAGGTGAGGCGAAGTAGGTGGTAATGGAGGTGGAAAGATTCGACCACAAGTACAAGTCATTCTCAGCCTTGCCTTCGAGTAACTTGACACCTGTGTTGAAATCCTTCACCTAAAAATGCGCTGGAAAAAATTTCACATAAAATTGGTTATTATTGAAAAGACAATATACAGAGATAAGATTCTTATGACACTTGGAACATAAAAAACATCTTGCAAGAGCAGATCACAAAAGGGAGTAGATAATAAACTAGAGCATGTGTGCATAATTGGCAAATCTGTACCATTAGCTATTTGCACCTCTTCTCCACCATAATACGGTTGATGCAAAGACATATTAGACAAGTTTGTAGTGAGGTTATGTGTAGCTCCAAAATCTAATATCTAGTTGTGTGGATTGTATGATTGAGTTGTAGCCAGGTTTATGCGAGGATTCCATATTGATTGAGAAGTTTGAGGGTATTGCAGATTGAAATAAGAATTCATGGCTGCAGATGAGAGTTGAGAACATCTCCGGGCTCTAGGGCCAAATATGCCACAAATTTGGCACTTGACTTGGTATCCACGCGTGTTCCGTTGCACTGGTTTTTTAGAGTAGACGTTCATTGCGGCTGAGACTAAGGCTGATTCCCACGAGAACCAGAGTGACTATTGGTCTGGTTGTTGGTTATGCCAGAAGATTAACCACGATACGGAATAGAGGTAGGAGACACTACAACAACTTGATGTTTTAGTTCATGGTTTATGAGGATCTCATGGATTTCACTTAGTGAATGAGTAGTATCGTGACCCTCAATATGATCTATCATAGTCTTGTAATCTTTAGTGAGTCCCTCAATGATGAACTCGACTTTATCTTCATGATCAAGAGGTTTACCAAGGAGATTAAGCTCTCTCTCTCTCTCTGTGAAACGTATACATTCATCGATTTTTTTTTGTCCCTTTGGTTCACGACTTGAGTTGCTGCTGGATCTATTTGAGATGTCCTCAACTAGGCTTCACATATGTGCCTTTGAGAGTAGTCCAAATCTCAGCAGAGGTCTTAGTAGTTGCAAGGATTGGTTAAATAGACATCGATAAAGCGCCTAACAACGAATAGTAGAGTAGGCTATCTTGCCTTTTCCAGAGTTGATATGCATGGTTTGAGGTTAAACCTTTTATGTAATCAAATTTGGTGTAGGAGTTGTCATCGTTCCATCAAGATAGCCCATGAGAGCATACCTATTGAGAAGAACCCGTACTTGATGAATCTACATGAGGAAGTTAGAGGTATTTAGTTTGGTGATATTAGCTAACTGACATTAAGAAGAGGTGGAGTATCAGTCACAATGACAATTTCTTGAGACGACACATGAGAATTGATAACAACCATATATAACGATTTAAAGAAGAAGAAGAAAGAAACAAAGAATAATAAAAGCAGAGGAGGAAGAGAACGAAATGAGAGAAGAGAGGTGGTTGAGAGTGGATCCTAAGATCAAATTTGCTCGATACCATATAGGTTTATGAGAATAAATTCACTGTATTCTATAGGATGATTTAAAATATATACATAAGATGTCCTAAGTATGATCTTAATCATTTACACAATTATCTCTTCTTTATATACTAATACTAAATGTCCACTTACTTCAATTGATGCATAATGACTTGTGTTGAAAAAGTAATGTGATTGGTTCTTGAATAAGATAGGTGGCTGATGTGTTTTGATCTCTTAATTTCGTTGGTTTTGAGTACTAAAATCTATGCTAATTTGTCAATATAGAAAACTTTAAATTGCTGAGTTGTCAACACTATTCTTATATATATATATATATATATATAACTTAATGGGTATATTTTTTTATTGATTTTTTATAATTCTAATTGGTAGCATAATCTAGTTTACGATTTTGTTATTAGAGATTCAAATTTTTTTATTTTATATTTTAAATTATATAAAAAATTAGAATATAAATTTTAGGCTATACATCGATTATATTAATCTAATTGTAAAAAAAAAAAATTGGTATGATTTTGGTATTTTCTACATTATTTTCACAAAATGGTATCAGTTTTGTAATGCGACAAAATAATATGAAAATAGGTAAAAACAAACAAAGTGGTTTTATAATCGGTTACAATGAAAATTAACATCTTATCAAATATCAAAACGAGTATCTAATCATTTTAATAATGATATTTAACTAAAAAAATTTTACACAATTAAATTTTAAAATTTTTAATAGAAATTAGATCAATTAAAAACTAACAACTATGCAAGTGGGTTTCTTATAATTTGTTAAAAAAATTTTAAAATTCTTAAATAAAAAATCCATCTTATTCTCTCATAGTTTTCTATTTTCTTTTAAAAATGGTTAAAAACTTCTTCTAAAAAGCTCATTTGAAGATGGTCTTATGGAATTAGTCACCAATTAGATATGCAAATTTACAATACAATCATTAAAATATATCTTATGGCTGACTTTTTTGATAATTAGACATAAAGGTTATTTGAAAAACAAAGAACCTTATGGTTAAAAATGTTAGTATAATTGAGAAAGTGATCATACTCACCTATGCAACACTTTTTAGCAAAATTTGATCGAAGAGTTTGTCACGTAAAATTATGTGTAATATAATTTAGATTATAGGTCAAATCTTATCAATCTAATTAATAAAATATTTATTCTTGTATTATAACAATAAAACAAGAAAAAATGAGTTTGGTCAATCACCTTCGTTTTTGTAATATTTTCTATCTGAATTTGATTCTAAGCACAATCATACTAAAAAAACAAAGAAGATGTAAAATGGTTTATTTGTGATATTCATATGACCATAACCTTATATACAAAATATTTGACATAGTACACACAAATGTAGAATGACCAAACTATACAATCTTTACTAATTAATATGATAGGTTTGTGAGGCTTATACCAATAATATGTAGTCCCGTATAGTAGAGTCTAAAGTTTAGATTATTGATTGAATCTTGTCACTCTCATAGTTGTGACAAAAAAAAAATCCTTGTAAAGCATTAACTTTTTGTTTGTTTAAAGTTTGGTGTTAATGCTATAATTTTGGAACTAGCTAAAACGTACAACCCATAGCACTAATTCGAGCAGTAATGTGCGACGTACCATAACTATCGTGTGAAATGTGGATCGTGAAATTAAAAACTAGGCTTTAAAGCCATGAACGTGATTAATGTGGCTACCGACCAGTCAAAGAAAGCGATATGAGACAGTGAACCCAATAATCGGATTTAAGAGCACTTTCAATGAAATAGAATGTTGAGTTTCGTATAGCATAACAATGAACTAAGAGTTGAATTAAAAATTGGTTATAAAATAATGTATAAAATAAGTAGTAAGATATAGTTAAAAGTTATCAAAAAGATAAATCCCAAAAAATGACTTACTACAATTTCATTTTTTTAATTCTATAAAAAAGTAATTTAGAATGACAAAATCGATGGCTTAAATTATATATATATAAAAGCAGGGTTGTCTCTTCTGGTGCTGACACATCAGCATGACACATCATCTAAAAAACATCAATTAAATTGCTTGATTAATCCAACTCATCAAAAACTAACTTCCCTCTCCACTACTTAACCTTCAAGTAACCATTACTCTTCACGAATATGTTGCAGCCGTTATTCACCTTTGTAACACTTCCTTCCATGTCTGCTTTAAACTCTTTCTCCAAATACTGCTTTAGTTCCTCGACAGACATGACTTTCTCAATAAAAATGCATTATGCCATCACATTCTTTGAAACCAGAAACTCCCACGCCTGTGAACGTGAGCAGCCTGACGCACCAGGAATCACAACCACAACTCTGTCCATAACCTACAGGAATTTCCAACACATGTCAGATGATACGTTTTTACTCTTATGTCTCTTTTGAAACCATTGATATGTATGGTCGTTCTGTCTTATTTATATGTAGAGGTTGTCATGTACTGTTATATCAGAAAGCATATCTGAAGTCTGCTACTATGATGTTTAATACGATCTTGTTTTTCAATCACAAAGTTTTACTAATGTTTGTAACTAAATCGGGTCATTTTGTATTATCTTTTCTATTATCAACAATAATTATGTTTTGTGTTCAAACAGATGTCACGGTTTTATGTTCTGTTACAAATAAGTTCATATAAGTAGAGGTTTCAGTTCAGTTTTACCTTTGTTTCAGATGGCTGGAGTACTTTACAACACATGTTTATTCACAGTCTAATTATCTTTCTTTTTCTCCTTCAACGATGGTCTATTGTATCGCCTTGTTCTGAATTTGGGTGATGTATACAAAAACCATTGAACATAGTCTTAAGTATTAGATGACTTGAATTTATAAAATAATTCCATTGGTTACTTTACTTAAAAAGATACGTGATGTTGAAACTTAAAAATGATGAGTTGTCAACACTACTTAACCTTCAAGTAACCAATACTCTTCACGAGACATTAACAATACAATAATTCAATTATTCATTCAATTATTCTACATTAAAAGACATTAACTCACTTCCACTATTAACTTAAATCACTATATACATTTCTCTCTTATTACTATGGAGTCATTCTTATAATTAAATTTAAGGTAAAAACACAATAAATTTCATTTGGAATCCCAAAAGTTTCAATGTTAAGGTTGAAATGTATTGAATTTTGTTAATCCATTCACCTTTGTACAAATAAGAAAGTATAACGTTTAATTGTTTCTCTTCCTACACTTACAACTACAAAGAAAATAATTAACATATACCTTAATTACTATGAACACACAATTAAAACATCCAGTGACTACTCAACTCTCCCAACTCATATCTATATAATTGTACATGACAACAACTTGTTCTATCTCCAGTAATTCATCCTAAATAACTACTTCATATGGCTTCTCAAACACCAAATTCCTCTGCTCTCATTCCAAAAAAAACATACCTCTCACTGACTTGTTGTGGGGAAAACAATGCAGCATGTCATGGTCCGCATTTTACGTATGTGGGAGGCACGAAACCCCAAACAGAACGGAGCTCTCATCAGCCTTGATTTTTTACTATTGGATGAAAAGGTATGAAAGTCGTCTATTATGGGTTTACTTTTGATAAAAAGGATGTAACCAACATCTCCACTAACATAAAACTCTACCAATAGTTCTTACCTACTACAAAAATCAAAGTAATTATGTGCTCTACCTGCTTAACGTTTTCTTTTAACATAAAATGTGCTAATATAGTTTTCTATGTTTCAACTAATGTACTTAATGTACAAAAGTCATTCCCATCGATGTTCAGTTACTTTACACATCCTTTTCGCTTATCCATACATATTCAGGAAACCGTATTGCAAGGGTCCATCTACCACCGTCGCATGGAGAAATTCAAAAAACCAGCTCGAAGAAGGCAACGTTTATATACTTAACAACTTTGAGGTTGTCCCCATCTATTCTCACTACAAGATTACAAATCATCAACATTCAATTGTACTCAATGGTACGGGATGAGTTAAGTTACAATAAAGATGAAGAAAGAGCTAACCACATTCAATTGTTGTCCAATCTAAATGAAGAGCAACTTGCCGTTTACGAAGCAGTCATGGATTCAATCATCAACTGCAAAGGAAGACTATTTTTCGTTAATGGCCCAGGTGGTACTGGAAAGCCCTATATTTATAGGACAATAATTTCCAAACTCCGATCCGAAAAACGTATAGTCATCCCTGTTGCAACTTCAGGTATAGCCACAACACTTCTACTAGGAGGAAGAACTGCTCATTCTCGATTAAAAATACCAATAGATCTCCATGAAGACTCGATGTGTGATATCAAACCAAGAACAATCCTCGCAGAATTGGTTGATACAGTAGATCTAATCATATGGGATGAAGCACCAATGGCACATCGTCACACTTTTGAAGCATTAGATCGCACATTAAGAGATATCATGAGTTTTACCGACCCAGATGCAGAAGCAAAACTATTTAGGGGAAAGACAATTTTGTTAGGTGGAGATTTCAGAAAAATATTACCAGTCATCTCACAAGGAAGCAGACAAGATACAATTCTCGCAACACTTAATAGATCTTACATTTAGCAAAGTTGTTATGTTGCCACTCTTACCAAAAACATGAGAATGAAGCAAGACGAAAAAAACTTTGCTGCATGGATTTTACAAGTTGGGAATGGCGAGGCTAAAAGTGCCAATACTCTGAACGAAGCTTCTCTAGAAAATTACTACATAGAGATCGAAGACACATTACTCTTGGAAAAAGGAGAAAAACTCAATGAGAGAAATGCAGGAAGCAACATTCCCAAATCTCGAAAACTCTTTCCAAAACTGTGTATATCTGCGAGGTCGTGCCATCCTAACACCAAGGAATGAAACTATTGATAAGCTAAATGATTTCTTCTTAGCAAAAGTTGGAGGTGACATGAAAGAGTATCTTAGTGCTGACAGTATCGCTGATGATGATGACCTTGATGGAGTTAACCTTGTATACACTACAAAGTACCTAAATGCAGTCAAGTGTTCAGGATTACCAAATCATCACCTACCTTTGAAGCAATATGCCCCCAATCATATTTTAAGAAAACATAAACCAAAAGCAAGATTTATGCAACGAGACTAGACTGCTTGTTACTCGTTTAGGTGAAAAGGTACTTGAAGTAGAGGTGCTAACCGGCACCAATGTCAAGAAAAAGGTGCTTATACCAAGGATCATCATGACAACGACAAATACAAATTGTCCATACAAAATGCGAAGACGAAAATTCCCTATTAGAGTTTGTTATGCAATGACAATAAACAAAAGTCAAGGCCAAAGTTTACAAAATGTGGGTATCTATCTACCCAAGCATGTATTCAGTCATGGCCAACTCTATGTTGTTTTATCTCGCGTCACATCAAAAGAAGGGCTACGAATTTGGAGTGCCACCACACAAAAAGAAAACAAATCAGCCATTAAAAATATCATATACAAAGAGATTTTCAACAATCTTCACTATCATGCCACATGTAATTTTATATACAATAAATACCCATATTGATGTATGTAAGACTTCAATGCTGTAATTTCAGTGTTTCTATATTGTACAGAAAGGAACCGAGAAGAACAAGTTCAACCACTTCAACATGGCCAATATTCATCAAAGTAGTCTCGAATGTTGACAAAATATTCAGCCGAAATATTGTTCATCAATATTTAAAACATTTGTTTCTCTTTCCGTAATAAACCTCTCATAGTTCTCCCAAAATAAAAAAAAATTGCAACAAAATGACATAAATTAAAAAAGGATCTCGCCGCGTAGCGCGGGCACTCACCTAGTTTATCTAATATAAGAACGAGTAAATGAGTAAAGAATAAAAATGTTTTTGATGAAGTGATTAAATGTTTATATATGCAGTTTTTTCATATTTAGTCGAAGAAGTCAGATTGTTTCATGTAATATTGTTTGAAATTTGGGAATGTGTGAGTTATACAACGATTTTTGTTCATCCAATTATTGAAAAATACGCACGTAATGAAGAGAAAATTAATGGAGATAATGATTAAAACCATGAGCAAGTATAAATAGTGAATATCTTGCATTCATTAGTTATGGTTTGGATCCTAATGTTAACAATGAGCTATATAGGTCAAGTATTGATCATAGACATGAAAGTTGTTGTGAGAAAAATAGATTTAAGGTTGCATGAGTACACATTTGCTAGTGAATGAATCTTCACATATTCCAAGTCAAAGACTAAAAAGGAAGGAAGTTAAAGTTAAAGTTGAGCTGCACGAAGTCTTGCTAATTAAGGAGGAGATTATAACACAAAACTCTTAACGAAAACAGTATATCGCTGTCAAGCAGAAATGGACATTTGACTTAGCTTGAGAATTTTTATTTTTTATAGATTTATGAGATTTTAGGTTAAGATGTACGGTTTATAAAGAAGTCGTAGGGTGTGGTGAGGTTGCCTAACACTTCAGAGAAATTGGGAGAGTTTTTGCTTAAGGTTTAAAGAGAAAGAAAATTCTTGAGTGATTTTGTTGTGTTGGAAGTGTTTTCTCCTTTTGTGTTTGTAAGAGTTGTAACCAATAAATGTAAGAATTTTGTAGAAAATTTTACATTGATAAAATGATTTTTGAGTGTTGGATCGGTGCTTTCCGATCGAAACTTGTGTGTCTTGATCTCTATAATAGAAAAACTCTACAAAGCTAAAACTTGGTTTTTGGTTTAGTTCTGATTCGAGTTTGGATTCATTTTAGGAAAATAGATTTAAGACCCATTTAAGAATTTTGTAGGGTTTGATTCCTTTAATTTGGATCAATTTCAGTTTGGGTTTTGAGCTTTCAATAATAATATTCTAAAATATTAACATAATCTAACAATATAAATAAACAAAAATCAAAAAAAAAATCAGAACAATCAAATCTAAATCTAATTTTATAACATATGTATAATCCTAATTAAAAATTAGAATCAGTTTATTTTAATATATATATATATATATATATATATATAATCTATAATATACTTGCTAGTTAATTAGGTCTTTGTTTTTTCAG
Organism: Lepidium sativum; assembly: GCA_023374145.1. NCBI lineage: Eukaryota > Viridiplantae > Streptophyta > Magnoliopsida > Brassicales > Brassicaceae > Lepidium > Lepidium sativum. The sequence goes on along the minus strand of JAKUCM010000868.1, from coordinate 8,901 downwards.
TGTTTTAGATATATAAAGCCCAAGGAAGAAAACGTACCTAATGCTGTATACAGATAAAATGGGCCTTTTGGGCCAATAGATTAACATTATAGTGTTGTTTGGTTACAATGGTCGGTGGTGAAAATGGCTTTGTGAGCTCCGAGAGGACAATTATAACCCAAATACATTACACATCTCCAAACTTTATTTGCCAACTATTTTACTAATTTAGAAAACTGTTCAATCTAATCAAAATAGATAAGCTCTTTTTACACCAATTTTGATTTCAATAAATTAAAAAAATATTTAATTTCACAAATTCTAAACAAGAAAATGAATATAACAACATGAAAACATACGAATCGATTATAAATATAATTTTCTTTTTGTATTAACTCTCACAGTTTATTTTCCTTAAAAATTTATAAAAAAACAGTTGGGGTTTTAAATAAAAAATGTTATACAAGTGGTTTTTAGTTCAATTTTAATCCAAATTAGTAATAATATCATGGGATTTGGTCGAAAGCTATTAAGAAAAAAGAAAAGAAAATAAAATAACAGGTTTTTTTTTATATGCACCAAACCAAAAACTAATCACTATGTATTATGATACTTCTAATAATTTTCTAGTGAAATAAAAATATAAAAAAAATTATTTTTCAAAATTTGCTGAGTATTAAGTTTAAAATTATTTTGTATTATCCAAAAGTAGGCGTATTTGAGGATGGCTAATTGGCTATGTGGTTATTGTTGGGATCAATAATCCAAACATATGATAGATTCTTCATATATTATCAAAACTGACAGCTTTTAATGCACTTAATCACATTTTTTATACCACTAACATATTATATTGGATTACAACTTGTCGATCTAGTAGCCAAATTTCTACATAATGTAGGCGGGGCTCAATTTCTGTTTGTGCAAATGAGCTGATTTAAGTAGATTTACCGCATGCCACTAGGCTAATAGCCATTTCCCACTTAATCACATTTAATTTAATAAATAATTTGGATAGGAAAACATCATAATATATATATGTATGTATATATATATATATTTATGACAGTAAAATTGTATGTGATTGTGAAAGGCATTAAGCCAATATACTGGAAAGATACATTCTCATATTTGGTTTAATCGGTAATTGACATAATTAAAATTACTAGTCAAAACGCAATAGATTTAGGGCGCTCTTAAATACTACTATAATATGGATTCGTATAGATGGATAAGGTTATAACGAATTCAACAAAGTCTCAAGGTCGTAAGACATTTTAACAAGTATATATTTCTTCTCCCAGGTTTGGGCTATCTTTGAAGAGACATTTGGCTTTTCATATTAGGATATTGCAAATATGATTTCGACGTTTTTATATATAGATCTGTGTTGGTAAAATACTTGTTAAACAAAAGAACTCATGCACGTTTGGTCTTTTTCTTTTTGCCGGCTTATTTATGATTCATATATTGAATTTTACAAACTACATAATAATCCTAAAAAAGAGAGTTGGAAATATTAGATTAAGAAGCCGAGTTTAAATGTGAAAAGAGAATTACAAAAAATTGATTTGATGAAATGTTTTGGTCAAGTGTTAAACGTTTATCCTGTTATGTTATCCTGTAGAATAAGGTTTGATCTGTGGATAAAATTTTATTGATTCTAGTTGTTGACAATTTTTTTTTCTACTTTGTTATCGTCTTCTCTAATAAAACAGGAGAGTAAAAAGAACAAAATTGTTTCTTTTGATTTCTCATTTTCATTTTTGTTCGAGAATCGATTTTGGTTTACTAATAAAAGTAAAAGAATATAAGTGAGTATATTTAATCGTAAAGAATAATAGGAATATGTTTCTAGTCAAGTGGTTAAATGTATTTTTTTGCTTTCCATACCCGAACTTAAATTCAGAGAATCGGATTTGTCTTACGTGATATTTTTAGAGGTTTAAGGATATGACTGGTTGACTACGAATAGAACATTATCGATCTAATTGTTGACAATTTTTTTTGCTAAAAGTGTTAAGAATGTATATAAGAAAAACAACAAATCTAGGTTAATCGTTGTTATAATACAAGAGAGCATATGCAGTCAGCTAGATTTGTAACACTCTAAACAATCCATATATTACATACACATAGCTAAAAAATTTAGCCTAAAATACAGACCTTTTTTTACTATATATGAGAATCCATTTTTGGTTGGATATACCCAAATTGCATTTATAAAACTCGTAGAAAAGAACTTGGAATCCCATAGGCGAATATTCACCACTCTCTATCAATACTACTATACCAGAAAAAGAAATAAACCCCCCCCCCCCCCCCCCCCTACATTTCATATTAATCCTTGAGAAACCTTATAGAGCCATCTCTCTCTATATATAAATGTTGTCTTTATAAAGAGACACAACACATCTCTTCTTCATTAACTTAATAGTTTTGTAATTAAAATAAACGGTGGATTAGTCTCTTAAACCATGATTATTAACTTAAGTAATATGAAGAATTACAACCAGAAACGTGGAAGAGTTGGTGAATACATCGAAGCTCTTAAAGTAGAACGTCGAAAGATTAACGTCTTCCAACGTGAGCTTCCTCTTTGCTTAGAGCTTGTTACTCAAGGTATGAATCTATATATGCATTACATTTGATTTATAATATGATATAATATTCTTGATTAGATCGCAGTTATGAAAGCAACCACAAAAAACCATGATCTAGGCATGATTTTTTCTACCAACAACCATATAGCAACATATTTTTTCGGTGGTACTACCATTGCTCGTTGCTAGGAAAGATTATTGCTAGTTTGTGGCTTTCAAATATTCATTCTGGCTATTTGATGATTTTTCGTGTCTGTTTTCATAGCTGTCAACCATAGATTTTTCGTGCTATAGAGAAAGTTTTGACTATAATATTAGATATATGTGGATGAATGTTAGATCTAAATGGTTAAAGTGTTTATAATTTGGTGAATCTAGCGATTGAGGCATATAAGAAGGAAATATCAAGCACGACTACGGAGAACTTGTACGGACAATCGGAATGTTCAGAGCAAACCACCGGAGGATGTGGACCAGTTTTGGATCTGTTCGTACCTATCAAACATTCTTCGACCTTTATAGAAGAGGTAGAAGAAGAAGAGGTTCATGATGATGAGCATGATCAACAAGAATCTGATGAAACTGACATAGATTTTGATGACAAGAACATGAAATCTGAATGGCTTAAGTCTGTTCAACTTTGGAACCAATCAGATGCAGTTGTTTGTAATAAATCGGTAAGTTATTTTATTATGAGTTGTGCTTTTTGTCGTTACGTTTACTTACCAACAAAAAAAATGGTAAAAATAATTTACCAAAAAAAAAGGGTTAAAAGTCCTGACTTCTGTAATCTAGTGTAGTAGTCTAGGAACTTTCAAGTTCAAACTCGTGTGCGTAATATTGTAAGCGTTTTACATGGTTCTCTTTTGATATTCTGGTTAGTCGGATCTTATATAACCTGTTGATCTGTGAACTCGAGTTTATTAAACCTTTTTCCGTGTTTAGGATTGCTCACAAGAGAAGACAGAGAAGCCGGTGGAGGTGATAAAAGAAACTGAAAAACGCAATAACATAGAATCTCCGGCGACTACTAGCGGCGGAGGAGGGCGGAGAAAACATAGGCGGTGCTGGTCACAAGACTTACACAAACGTTTCTTAAGCGCTCTTAAACAACTTGGTGGTCCTCATGGTTCGTTTCTTAATTTTACATTTTCAATAATCATATTTTTATTAGGCCTCATGGATTTTTGATTAATTCGTTTTTTTTTTTTGCGTTGGAAATTTTTAGCAGCTACGCCGAAACAGATAAGAGAGCTAATGCAGGTTGATGGATTAACAAATGATGAAGTCAAAAGTCATTTACAGGTTAGTGAATCATACAACATGAAAGATAAATACATTTAAGATCATGATACGGATGATGAGATTTTAAGTCTATAAACAGAAATATAGGTTACATACACGACGGCCAAGTCAAACAACACCAAACAACAGAAACTCTCAAACACAACATTTCGTGGTCGTCGGTGGAACATGGGTCCCACAAACTAACCGGTCCATTGCCAACGTCGTTGCATCGGTTGAGACCACCAACGGGATTTATGGACCAATGGTTACTCCGTTGTCGTCAGAGTGGCCGAGCCATTCTAGTTTTGGTCAGACGATTTTGGAAGATAGATCTAATAAAGAAAAATTTCGATGTAGCTCACCAGCGATGTCAACTTCTTCTACTCGTACAAAGATTAGAGATGCGAAAATATCATAAATTTTTGTAAAATGATTAATTAAGAGGAAATATTATAGAGACTTATCTTGTGATGAAAGAGTATATATATATGTATAGTTTTGACTGTTATTTTTAGTATTGGTACTATTGTTTAAGTTCAAGCTTTTTATTATAGCCAATGACGTCTTTTATTTAAAAATCCATATCAACTTTTGTATCTACAATATGTGAAATTTTTAGAGTAATTGTGTCAAACATATATACATTTCAAAATTACGAAAATAACAACTTTCTATTTTTTGGACAATATTTTAATATTTTATTTACTTTTTTCGAGATAAACGATCTTATTTTATTTCATCTACGAAGATTAGAACATATAAACTGATCATTGAATTATAAAATAGATTTTATCATTCGTTAGAAATTGTAGCTTGAAAGTAGTTTTTTTTTGTCATATGAAAGTAAAGAGTTGACAAAAAGAATTTCGGTTCATATTAAAATTTTAAATTTTGTTCATATTCCTAATTTTGTTTATCCATAAGGTATGATGATATCAAAATTTAAATTTTTTTCATATTCCTAATTTGACTAAAAATACATTAGCTTTAGTCATTTATTAACCTACTGAATAGTGATACAATGTTCTCAAAATAGTTTAAGGTGGAGTTATATAGAGAATCATTTTTATAGATACATTGTTCTTTTTTTGGCTTAAGATTTAAATTGATTATTATTAACATATCTTAAGAAAACTTTAACCACCAATATAAATAATTTTATTAAATAACGAGCTAGAAATATATTGATTTCATCCTTAATGTATGTCTGTCGGCCACTTATCTACTTAATTTGGTTATAGAATACAAGACATTACAGAAAAAATAAAAGTTATCTTCAAAAACAGAAGAAAATGTATAAATGTGTAGTGCCAAACAAAAAGACCAGAAGACTTTAAAGTATGGAATCTGAAGAGCATAATCTATGAATTCCCAATATAACTATAACATAACTATTACTTAGTTAAATTTTTTAATCTCTTGTTGCTTGAATATTTGTACAATGTACACGTTGGGCTCCTTTTTGTAGAGTGTATTATACTGTATTCTTTTTTTTTATTGTTGTCTTTACTTTTCCAAAAACAATTTTTTTTTGCCACTTAAGTTTTGTAGATGGGTATAGAAATAGAACAAACAACTATAAAATAAAAATACATAATGGGATTTTTGATGGATGTAATAATGTCCGTCCAGGATTTTCAGCCGATAAAATTAGGTTGTTGAGAATGCAAAAAAAATTCGAAGGTTAGCTTCATATCAGTACTATTACAAAATTTGCAATGGAATGCAATACCATAGGAAATAATCATAATTCTTTAGCTTTTTTATCGTGTAAACCAATTCTCGACATAAAATATTGTACGATATTTTGTTATGGAAAATTAACCATCCAAATTTTTAGAAAATCAATTCTCTCTCTTACTACCATGCTTTGATTAGTTAATTTTCCGTATATAAATATATTAGTTTCTTTAGCTCTCAATTGATGTTTCCGTATACATGATTTTGGTCAGTATATACAATTATACAATTTAAAGATTAGTCGGAAACCAACTATTTTATGTGGATTTTCCAAAGTTCAAGTCTTAGTAACTATTTTCTAGTGATATATCTGGTCTCTCTTTTAAATGTTGGAGAATGATTCTTAGATGAATTTGAATCAAATACTCAAAATATTGTATTTTTGTAACATTATATCTCTATGAGTTCAAAAACAGATATACAAAAACATAGTACATCCATTTATTTTCCGATTTATGACAATTTGTATATATATTTTTCGTCGAAAATACTATTTTATATCAAATTTTGACAGATTCAGTTATTTTATTTTTAAGTGAATTGTAAAGATTCCAAATATGTATCAAGTGAATTACTAGTTTTTGTACTACATCATGCAATCGAAGCTCACACATTTGTAGGAACATATAATGCTGCTTTAAGTACTTTCTTATCAAACTTGTGAATTATGTTCCATCACTCGCTAAGAAACTACTGACCTTGTCCTCACTTGACTTGGCTATGTGCCTCTCCATCATTTATATATATATATGTATTTAAGAGCTGAAATAGTCCTCTGAATGGAACTTCGACACTTATAATATTTCACCATCATTGCTGTACAAGTTGACAATTCATGTTCACTAATGCTTATACCATATGGAAATACCACAATGATCGCCTTTGTACTACTATTTATCAGTCGTACATGCCATGTTCTTTAGACAACTCGACAAAGAAAACTAGAAATATCATTTATTCCAATTATGAAACCAAGAATAAGGAAGGCCTTGACTTCACCAGCTTTTGAATTGGTTTTTGGTTGTTAATTTAGCAAAACCATTTTTTAGCCAATAATGATTTTGCAAAAACTATTTTTCAAAAATTAATTGTTAGGAGGTTTTTATTATTTTGACACAAAAGCCAAAAAACCATTTTTTTAATGGTTTTTGATCTTCATTTTCGTTAGTTTTTTTGTTTCTTAACAAAATACAATTCTTTCATATTTTATTCTATTATTGGTGTACTAGAATTTTAAAAAAATACATTTAACTAAAGTAATAACATATGAAGAGTGTAAGAGAATAATATATGTGTTATAATGAAACAATAATGTTATCGATAGAATTTAGCATTACCGATAGAATTTTAAATATATCTATATATATAATAAAATGAATTTTTATATAGAATAATTTAAAATTTTTTGATATTATTTATGAAAAATTTCCCAACTTATTTTTAATTATTTAATTTTTTGGTCAAAAATTTTATTACTCAAATTTAATATAGTAATTTTCAAAGGTTTAGGAAAAAAACATTTTAAAACAAAAATATTAAAAAAGAAAAAGAATTAATTTGAAAAACTAAAAATTATAAATGTTACCATTCATGATTTTGGAAAACTAAATTTACGGTAAAAAACAAAATCTAAAAACTAAAAACCAAAAACTGTTTTCCATTCGTCACCAAATTTTTTATACCTTTAATCTTATATAAAAATGTTATCTTCCATTATAAACCCATTCATGCTTGTAATACTACAGTTTATTGATACTTCGACAGGTTCGGTTCGATGGATATTATGCACTCTAAATTAGATCGTGAAAATTTAGTTTTTATCTAATTTTTAAGTCAACAGACTATATAAGATTCAACTAAATCTGAGGAAAAAAACCCTATAAAACCCTTAGAAATGTCATTTAAATATAAGTTGAGGGAAGTTATAACTTAGGGACCTCCCAAACTATTAAATCACAATCAATTACTCAACCATTCCAATGGCGGCATCTTCATTACATTATTTTTTCTTTCTTGTCCAGCCACTTTATTTAATAACTACACACACAGCAACCTTAGGGCTATTTACATGAACCGATTTGTACTATATTTAATATATATATCAAATGAAGTTATACATTATGTAATTTTTTTACTTGAAATAAGAAGACTATTTGGGTTGACAAAAAAAAGAAAGAAGACTATTTGGAAACTTGAATATAGAGAAAGGCTATTGGCGTTCCCGATATGGTGGTTTGATAAATTTCAAATCTTCAATAGTATTTTAATATTTTATTTGATTCTATAAATTTATAATATTCATAATATAATAACTTGACAATAGATCCAAAAGAACAGGAATCAGATTAGGGTTTCTTAAGATATGATTAAATAATATATTGGAATGGGTTAAGCAACTTCAAGCAGGATTTTATGTGACCTTTCGCAGTCCTTAAAAGCCTATAAAACAGCTCTTGATACTTACTTTAGGACAATTATGAAATCAAAACATGGGATTTAAACTAATAATTAAGCAACAAATGCTTTAATTTTCTTGGTCTACGTATTTTTTATTGTAACGTCCCAATCGCTATATTTAGTGGGGCTCACATCCTTTTTCAGTACGTGAGTCCATTTTTTCTCAGCGGCCAATATATTAATTTTGAAAATTTAAAAATTTGTTTACCATTCTACAAATTACTACGTTATCTTTCTCTGTCTTTTTTCTTACTTACAAGGTACGAAAAAATCTTATTTTTTGATGTTTTGTTCACACTCATAAAATACCAAAAATTACTTTCTGCTTGATCTCTCATCCTAAAAAGTTTCTAGCTCAAATATGTTTAATTGTATAGTTTTTTCTGGATGTTTGATCGAAAAAGTAAATCTGTTTTAGTGACATAGATAACCAAATTATTTTCTTAAACTCTTCTAATATACTACTATATTCCCTGAAATCAGGTTATTACATTTAGTTTTAAATTTTTTGGTCTACTTCTTATATTAACTAATGTTATATTCATGTGGAATATTCTACTAATTAAATTATTAATTGTACGATGTAAGTTCTTTCTAATTTTATCACCATTTGTGAGTAGATATATTTTTGATGTGAACAATATTTAAAGTAGGTACTAATCTTGTCTTTTCTAGAAAGAGATTAGGATCGATCAATATTTAAAGTAGGTACTAAGTTTGACGTTGTGTGTTAATCTTTTTAGGAGCCATATATCAAATGAAGCTTTCAAGGATCTTTTCTGATTTCATCTATCCACGATGGTGACTCCTGATTAGGTTTAAATGTAAACAAGTT
>JAKUCM010000867.1:0-31391 GCA_023374145.1 Lepidium sativum | reverse complement strand
AAATATCTAACTATGATAATTTTAGTCATTTTTATATAAATAAATTTATAATTTTCTTTTTAATATGCTGTGACACTAAAAATAAATTTTCTTGTCTAGTTTGTCTGTTAATTCCTTTTATCTCATCTATTTTCAAAATTTATTTATATATTTTATCAAGTTGCGCCTAATCCAATTATGTATTTGTACAATACCTTTCAGCACATGTTAACACATTTCAACAATAAAACTTGATAAATATATATCTCGATACTAAAAAATAACTAAACTATCAATCCTTAAAATAAAAAATAAAAAAAAGTTATATTTTCTAGAGAAAGAAAAGACCCTTTGAATATTATAGGCTGTTTATAAACAAATTATAAAGTGTTTAAAAAAATTTATAGGATGTTTAAAAAAAATTATATAAAGTGTTTATAGAAATTTATAAGATTATTTTTGGCGAGAAAGGATTTTTGTGAAAACAAATCATAAAAATGTTCATAAAAGAAAATTTGAAGGTATTTTCATCATTTTTATTAGGGAAAGGCATTTTTGTAAAAAAAAATTTAAAAGGAATTTTTACAAAATGATACAAAGAAATGATATTATTAAAATACACTTAAACATACTCCTCACTAATATAAATGACGAAAATACACTAAAACTTTTTTAATGAAATGTTTTGGGAGAAAAAAATATTTTCCCGCCAAATTATTTTTTAGACTCAATTTTTTTTTTGAAAAAATTATTAAGTGTAATACGAGATCTTATAAAACTTTATAAATTATTTTTTATAAGTTATTTTAGTATCTGTGATTTTATTTTCAGATTAGAGATTTTTCAGTTTTGCTACCTTTCAGTTTCATATTTACGTGATTTTGATCTATATTTATTTGTTTTATAGCGATTTAGAGAATTTCATTTTCGTTTTCTTCGTCTTACATTTTTATTCGTGTTTTATAGATTTTTATATGTTTGCTTATAAATTTTAATTTGACAATCTCAAAGGAGCTTCTCTTTTTGTAATTCTTGAAGTTTCTGCGATCTAGAAGATTTTTGGACTCGAGTTTGCTTATTAAATTTCTATACACATCTTATAAATTATTATAAAACACCTTATAATTATTTTATAAACACCTTATAAACTTCAAAGAAGCTTATCTTTCTGTATTTCATGAACATATAAATTTTGTTTTCTTAAAGGAAGGTATTTTAGTCATTTCTAATGACAAAATGTCAAAAAAAAGGGAGACAATTATTAAAAATTTCTTTCTTTGAGAGACATTTTTATAATTTCCCCGTAGAAATATTTGAAATTGTGGTTTAATATACAATGGAAATAGTGAAAGCCAAGAAAATCACAAACCTAAATTATATATATATAAAAGAAGACTATGCGTCTTGTAATGTTGACACATCAGCAACCTATATCATTCATTAAAATAAAAATAAACAAGCAAGTGATAAAAGTCTATAATTTAAATGAAGTGCCTGACAAGAGAGTATTAACTAAAATTGACGCAGGGTGAGAAAACAAAGATCATGAGGAGTGAGTTTCATGGGTGAACGTGACTCTTAAGCTAACTAGGCGCTTGATATCACTCAATAGAGCTAATCTCTAGGCAACGAGAACACAAGTAATGAGTCCACTCATGTGGTAAATAAACTCAAATAGACTACTAACAGGTCCTATCACCATAGGCGTTTGATAATCTAGTCGGAATGAACAATCAACTCGCTTACTGCCGATTCACATCTCAGACATTTGATCCCTCGAGCTGAGAATGTAAATTTCTAAAGTGATTCAGTCAGACGCCCTACCAATCGGTGCTAGAGCGTCTCAGAACAAGCTCCAATTGATCAGAATGAAGAAAGTGATGATAACACCAAATCAGAAAAGACTTTAATAACTCTAACCCTAAGCGACCTAGAAAACCTAAGCGTCACGCATACCTAACTCATCCTCAGGAACCCTAGGTGACTACTCAGAATGGTTTATCAATAAGCACAAAGTCAAAATTCGATTGCATAAATAAAGAACTCAAACAAGGTATGAAATCAAAGCTAAATGTAAAACTGAATTGCATAAAAAGTAAACTCGAAATCAGAAGGTTGCGTGCAATTACAAATCTCTAAGTTCGTAAGAAAATCAATTGTAAAAACTAGGACTTTATTTTTGCAACATCTAAAATTATTTATACTTAATCCTTAGAAAAGCTGGATCAGCTCGCCCACGATGAGAATTAGCGTATAGTGGATTTTGGCTCAGTATGGCCCAAAGGCTGAAAAGCACCATGAGTGGGCTAGGGTGCGGCCCATCTACTGAAGAGTGGTGTATTGGACTCGAGTTGGGCCGCCTAGGTAGGACTCGAGTTGGGCCGCCTAGGTAGGACTCGAGTTGGGGCCGCCAGGAGCACACACGAGCTGGGGCTCGAGAGGGATCGAGTTGGGCCGCCGGGAGCGCACTCGAGCTGGGGCTCTCGAGAGTACTCGAGCTGGCCGCCGGGATGGTGCTCGAGCTTGTACGCCTAGTGTGGACCGGTGGTGGCTAAAAGTGTTGCTCCTCGTTCAAAATTAACACGATCACGTCTCAGGCGTGGGAAGACTCTGTTTGCGTCTGGATTCTTGTATTTTGCTTCCACTACCTGAAACTTCCCCAAATGTAATATGTATGCGAATACATATGAATGAGGCTATGTAGGATATAATTTTTGTAGAAATGTTTGCTTAGAATAGCTAAATGAGGCTCCTAACGAGTGCTAAAACGTGTATATCATAATTCCAAAACCTCAGTGCTTTTGGAACAATGTCCATAGGAACATTAGAGGTCTCATCAGATTATTTGGAGGAGGACTTAACGTTCGCTGCCAAAAGTATTGTAGTTTTGCAGTTCTTAGGACCCTGAACTTAGGTTTTGTTTTTCAGATATTTTCTTCGGAGTAGTGCATGAATAGTGGAGGATGAAGGTTACTGGGAAACAATCTTATGTGCTAGTTCCATGGATCCAAGCGTAGTTAATGGTTTCTTAGGGTTTAAAGGTTTAAGGATAACAATGGCGGGTGGGGGAAAATATACTGGAAGTGGTAGAAAGGGGAAGTTAGCCGGGGTTAAGGAAGGGGGATCAGGCGGTGGCCGGAAGCTTGAGACTCCGGCCATGGTGACCGTCAACGGCAACAATTTTGTAATAATTTTGAAAACCCAAAGCCAGTTGTAGTTGTAAGCTCAATCTTTGATTGTGGTGAAAATGTAATGAGAAAAAAAAGTATTTATGGAGAAAAATACAGATGATCTGGGTGTTGAAGTTACGTTTGTCTCCTAGTTTGCCATAGTTTATCAATATCGTGCCAATAAGCAAATAAATTGGGTATTTGCCTTAAGCCACAAGAAAATATAATAATTTTAAGTCCACATTTTATGAAAAGAGTTTTCTTATGTGAAATTAGGAATTTGTTTTCATAAAATTTAGTCTAATATATATGTGGTCAAAGCTTTGATTAGAACATAAGGGATGTGGCCTTTGAAACTAGAACATAGTATGCAAGTCAAAAAAATTTATGTTTTTTTCTTATTAGATTATTATGTACCTAAACAAAATTTAAAGATCATTGTGTTAACTAGCTTTAGGCCACACATAGTCTAAACACGACACTGGTGTATGTTTTTCTTTTCAACTTCTAATTCTATCCGTGTGACATTATCTAAAACTCTTGTTTATTGGGCCAAAATAGGATTAGAAATTATTTCTTAGATCTCAACAAGTTAGAAAAACAAATAAAACTTTGTTTTGATGGTTTTATCTTGTCTATATTTATTTAATTCTTACTTGTTCGGCATATATTTTTCTTTCTATATTGTGTATATTATGTGAGTAGTTTACAAACTCTTTTGAATTTGGTGGTTAAGATAGTTTCACTAACATCTATGGTAAGGGTTCAATCTCTTTTCATAACAGTTGGAAAATTAAAAAAAAAAAACAGATTTTAGGGAATGTCTTTTCATAACAGTTGAAACATTATACCATGTTACAATTATTTTTTGATATTATGCATATTACCTACGCAATATAAGTAAAACATATATATAAATTGTGGTTAATTTATTGTGACCGTGAAACTAAATGGGGATTGTTTTAGGATTCGAGACTGAACTCTTAGACTTTTCAGTGAAATACATTTTTCTTTAGTTTCTGCAGAAAGATAAAATAATATTTTCTTTGGGATAGAAAAATAAGTCCTGCTATTTACCAATTTAGACCAAAATTATTTGACATCTATCTAATCTAAGAAAAAAAGATTTCTTGAGATATCAATCTCTACCTTTATGTAGTATAATCGTCACTTTGCAATTACTATCAAACCCGAATCGCATATAAACATGGTCTCTTATTTTCTCCAAGACCACTACACCACAACGATGTTGGCAATGACCATTTATTATTTTGGTCATTCACAGCAAACTCAATCAAATTTACTAATGGTAATGGATGCTTATTTTTGGCCGGAAGGAATGGTTACTTATAGTATAGCTGAACTTTGTTCATTTTGTTTCATATTTTCCTGAAATTTTGAAAATAAAGAAGTTGATTCATTATTATTATGTTTATTTGTATATTGTATTTTTTTAGAGACCGTGACGATGTTATTAAACAAAAATTTCGATTTTGTTTATTCCAATTCCTTACTCTTGAAATAGAATTTTATTTTGATTTTAATAGTAATTATATAAATTAATTTTTTGGTCGAAAGAATTTTACTTTGATTAAAAAATAAACTCTTTATATTATTCATGTGAGGATAAAAAATCACTTTCAATCATCAAAGTCAAAATCCAACAAACAGTTAATTTGAATATGTAGATTTTTAATGATTTTTTTTTACTGTCAACAGTAGATTTTATTAAATATGATTTATGTTTCCAAGTTTATAATCCATGTGGTTGCAATTCGGAAAAAGAGAAAAACAAATTGATTTGACAGAAAAAAAAAAAACCTAAATTGAAATATATGGGCCTTATAAGAAAGGAAATATATGGGCCAATATTCTTGTAAGCCCAAAAAAAGTTAAACATGAGCACCGTCTTTCTTATTACGACTTACAATTTTGAATTTTGTATTACTTTCGCTTTTGCTTTTAGATTCTTTGGAAGCAAAACCGTTATCGATGATCATCATCGCGAGGCGATGTTCATTTCAATTCGTTTTTTTTTTGTTTTTTTATAGTCTCTTTCCGCTGATTTCGCGTTTGATTGCAATTCCAAAAACCCTCTTTCGGTTTTCTGTGTTTCTTCGATTTGGAGAGGTTTTTGTACATTCGCGATTTTGTTTCTTAGATTTCGAACCTCTCTATTCCAGATTTTGAACTTTGATTTCGTTTTCAATAATCAAGAAAATCCAGAATTTTTTATGAATTTCAAAGTTTCGTTTCTCTATTAAGATTTTGATTGTTTCTACAAATTTAAAAACCCTTATTTGGATTTTGTGAAATCTCTTTTTCTTTAGTTTAAAAGTTTCTTAGTTCCGTTTATTTTTGCTTATCTTATGAAAGCTTTTGGGTTATTGTTATGTGTTTCCAGATTTGTTTCAGTTTTTCAAAATCAGAAATTTTTGTCAAGAATTTCTTTTCGATTTTGGTTTTTCGTTTGTTAAAAAAATATTCTCTTTGTTCAAACCCAAAAGAAAGGGACGACACATAACATAATTGTGGTTTGTCCGGTTTCTAACTTGGGAAAATTGTCCCGATGTCTGAGTAAAAAGCTTGTCAAATTATGTCCCGATGTTGCCTAAGTAATTCACAAGAAAAACAAAGAAACAGACATACATGTCTGAGTAAAGTTTGTCAAATTTATATCTGGAATTATATTATATTCTTCAAGCTTCTGCTAAGGATAGTTCCATATTCAATATTCTGCTTAATGTCTCGAGAATGAGAAAAAGAATTCAATATTCTGCTACAGCATATTGCTAGAGGCTAATGCCTTAAAGGTTTTTCTGATGTCCCATTAAGAAATTGCACTCGTCATTTATGACATAATCAGAGTATTCTGCTACAGCATCTTGCCAGAGGCTAATGCCCTAAAGGTTTGTTCGATGTTCGATTAAGAAAGTTCACTTGTCATTAAGACATTATCAGTATTCTGCTACTGAATGCAATATTCTGCTACATTATATTGCTAGAGGCTAATGCCCTGAAGGTTTGTCCGATTTCCGATCAAGAAAATTAATTGCCATTATAGACATTATTCAATATTCTGCTAATGCATAATCAATATTCTGCTACTGTGTATTCAATATTCTTCTTTGACTTGCTAGTTTGGGAAAGCATGACATATTATTTAATGATCAGCATCGTTATATAAAGGTCAGTTATCTCTCTTCAAAGTATCTACTAAAACTCTAATCTTACAGGGCTCACACAAACTTGGTAAATATTCAATATTTTGCCTTGTCTTGCTTGTTGGTGATAGCTTGACAAACTATTCAATGATCTTCACCATGATGGGAATATATATGCCACATATGCCTAACCATTTAAGATTGGAAAATTCAAACTTCTGCTTAGACTAAGTGCTTGATGGCCTGGGACAGTGAGCTTAAATATTCATTGATGTCCAAAGATCTCTATAATTCAAGCGTCTGCATAAACCTGATGCAATATTCAATAATGTCTTATGAAATTCAAGATTCTGCTGTCCGTCTATACCAAGGTTCAGATGGATGTACCAAAAGCGCAAAACTTCAATAATCTGCTTGTAGAGACACATCATTGTCAATATTCGAACTTCTGCAGTACGACTTGTCGAGTGAGATATTAATGGAGATTAAGACCTAATGATGTTCTGAAATTGAGAAAAATTCATTATTCTGCATAATTTATATATTGGGAGAGGATAATTCAAGTTTCTGCATAAAGTCTCTGAGTTTTACTGAGACATCATAATATAGATTCAGTTTTCTGCGAAGGCTGTTTTAAAATGGCTTGTTGAATTCATACTGGGACTTAATAGATAATATAGTGAGTTCTTTGTGCCTAGCTCTTGTAGCCTTTCTAATCAGTGAGGGCACATCATTGTGCAACGCTTTATTGGTTCTGGGCTCGTGCAAAGCATGAAGTAAGGAGATATTACATCTAACCAACACAATGTGGAATTTCAGAATGTGTCCAACTGCAATGGTAAGTTTCTTTTTCTTTTATGTAAATCTCTTATTAATGTTAACTGTTAAGACATCAAAAGAATAAACTAGTTTCTCCTTGTCTCTTTGTGTTTGGTGTACTGCATATGTTCATTTGCAGATTACATATTTCCAGCTTTGGATCAGGTGAATTTGTCTCTTCCTCTTTTAGATAGGTTATGGTTTCTTGAATTACTCGATTTTTTTTATCAAGTAAGTCTTTTGTAATTAATTTTGAGTTCTTCTTTATGCCTATGTGCATCTCTTACTGATGTCAGGACATCAAAAGAATAAACAGTCTCTCATTGTCTTTTTGTGTTTTGCATACTGCATATAATCAGCTTGCAGATTACTTATTTCTAGCTTTTGATCAGGTAAACGTACAGTAAAAGAAGGCTTTGCAAGGTATATATTTCAATCCTAGATATACTTGTTTACCAAAGATTCTTCACAAAGATTTTTTCTACCCATTTCAGCAAATTTTGTCTCCACATAAGAAACCTTTGTATCTCAGGTACGTTCTCATTTTGATGCTTTTAGATTTTTGATGACTCTCAGATATAGAACTCTATTTAAAAGAGCAATTAACAAGAACTTTACCTGATCAACCTCACCGCTGCTTCAATCTCTCTCGACGACAACGTCCTCCACTTTGAATAATCATTTAACCTCGCAGCTTCCTCTGCTATTCTCTTGAACATAACTCCCATGAACATGTTCAACACCGACATGGGTTTCCAAGCTATCTCTAACTCTGGAATCTGGACGCACTTGCTTCATCATCTTATACACATATTTTATTCTTCTCGTGCAAAGAATGAAATAAAGAGATGATTAAAAGGACATATTTAGTCTCTTTTTGTGAGTTTGCTTAGTACCATGTCACATCAAACCAACACCATGTTGATTTTCAGAGTCTGTATAACTGCAATGGTAAGTTTTTTTTTCTTTTATGCATATCTCTTATTTATGTTAGGACATCAAGAGAATAAACTAGTCTCTCCTTGCCTCTCAAAGTTTCATTTCATAAGATGCTTTCTACTCATTTCAGCACATTTTGTCTCCACAAAAAAACTCTTGGGTCTCAGGTACGTTCTCTTTACTTCTAAATTATTTATCAAATTAGTAGGAGTACCATGAATACATTTAAGTTTGGAGTCTGATGAGTCTCGGATATATAGAACTCTAATTAAAAAGAACGATTAGTAAGAACTTTAATCGGGAGTATTAGAGTACTCTACTAAAACTTAGGGAATGGGAAAATTGGGCATGGGCCTGGGCCAATGTCAACGAAACAACATACTTCCAGTGAGCCTGTTCCTGGGCCCAAATGAAATATAGTTCTCATTTCTCGACAACAACAAATACGATTTTACAGAACGAAAAACCCTTATTTAAAGTCGAACGTGAAATGATGCAAGTAGTTACAAAACTAAAGTCTAATATACTGACGTTTTAGTTTTATACTTATGTTGTAGGAAATTCTCTTGCTAGGAAAAGTCTATCCTCTTGGTGATTATAGTTTACAAAATAAGAACAAATCCTACAACTTGAAAATGGGAAAATAGGGCCTAGTTCCAAACAAAGTTTACAAACAACGGTCCAAATTATTAGAATATAAATATCCTTCTTCGACAAGAAGAAATACTGGTACATAAGTAAACTCTAGAAACCACATTTTCTAAGTTAAAAACTTGATCCTACAAAAGAAGAAGCAACTGATGACAACGTCCTTCAGCGAGAACGTTACAGCTAAGTTCACCAGGCGAAACCAACCTTACAGCTGCTTCAATCTCCCTAGACCACAAAGTCCTCTGCTTCGTATAATCATTTAGTCTTCTATATGTCTGTTAGAAGTAGAATCAAAAGTAAACAAAGTAACCATTTTCATTGAAAACTAACTGAGAAAACTAATGTAATTAAACCGTAATAAATCGGGAGAACTAACCGAAATAGATTACTTATCTAATATCCCCTCTCAAGATGACATTCATATCGATTTTAATGACATCTTGCGAATGAAACCATGAAACTTCTCTGGTCCTAAAGGTTTTGTGAGAATATCTGCTAATTGGAGATTCGTCTTGACATGAAGTGTTTTGATGAGACCACTTGAGACCTTTTCCCTGACAATGTGACAGTAAAGCTCCAAATGCTTCGTTTTCTCGTGAAAAACATGATTATTTGCTATGCGAATGCCTGTAGTCGAATCACAGAAGAAAGGGACTGATTTCTCTTTAGATATATGTAATTCAGTGAGGAGATTGACTAACCACTAAACTTCTTTGACAGCAAAACCCATGGCTCTGTATTCTACTGAAGACAACAAGACTGTGTTTTGCTTCTTGCTCTTCCATGATATAAGAGAATCTCCTAAGAACATGTAGTAGCCTGAAGTGGAATGCTTGGTGTCTTTGCATGATCCCCAGTCTGCATCTATGTAGGCTTTGAGATTCAAGTCATTAGTGGCAGAGAAAAACATACTGAGACTAATAGTGTTCTTCAAATACCGTAATACTTTGTAAGTTGGCTGGAGATGAGATTGCTTTGGACTTGATGAGAATTAACACAAATGATTAACAACAAAAGTTATGTTTGGACCTGTTATCGTGAGATACATTAGTCTTCCAACTAGTTGTCTATAAACAGAAGCATCTGGCAAAGGTAGTTCCTCACTATCAATAGTCAACATGATACTAGGTTCCATTGGGATACTAGAGGGCCTACAAGCTTGCAAACCAACCGCAGCTCCAACCTCAGCTAGCAATTCTAAAATGTACTTTCTCTGACAGATTGAGATTCCCGTACTAGACCTAGCTATTTCTAGGAAGAAAGTACCTTAGAGGTCCAAGATCTCGGAGCTTGAAGCATTTGTGAAGTGCATTCTTTAAGTCTTCTACTAAACTGTCATCGTTTGCTATGATGATGATATCATCTACGTACATTAACACAACAATGTATTGACCTTCAGTGTTGCGAATGAACAGGGTGTGATCTGTATTTGATTTGATGAAGCCAAGGCTGAGGAGTGAGTTGCTGAATTTGATAAACCACTGCCTAGATGCCTGCTTCAATCCATAAATCGACTTTCTGAGTTTGCAAACTGCATTGCTTGGAAGAATCTGACATGTTGAAGGAGTGTAACCTAGGGGTAACTCCATGTAGATTTCTTCATTTAAGTCTCTATTAAGAAAAGTATTTGAGACATCGAGTTGTGTAAGGCTCCAGTGTTTTGCAGCTGCTACAGCTAGAAGAATCTTTACTGTGGTCATTTTTGCCACTGGAAAGAATGTATCCACAAAATCAACCCCCTTTTGCTGTGTGTAATCCTTTGCAACCAGTATTGCTTTGTACCTTTCCAGGGTGCCATAACTATAACTGTTGAGTTTTGTTTTGTATACCCATCTACATCCGATGGCTCGCTTGTTTGAAGGAAGAGCACATATTGTCCATGTTCCTGATACTTCAAGAGCCTTGAGTTCCCCATTCATCGCTTCTAGCCACTCATCAAGTTTATTGGCTTGTGTGAAGGTTTCCGGTTCTCCAAATGTCATCACAGAACATATATATTTGTTGTAGTCCTCTAACAAGTTATCATAAGACAAATAGGCTGCAAGAGGAAAAAACAAGTTAGTTTTGGTGACATTAATATAATAGTCAGCAAGATGATTAGGCAGTTTAGATAATCTTTTAGATTGAGAAGGAAGTAAAAGGGAAGGAGGATCAGTTTTAGAAGCGATAATAGTTTTTGCTATCTGTTCCAGACTGTTATTCATAGACCCTTCACTTCCTTCAACATTTGTCTTCTCAACTGCATCACTGCTTCCCAAGTGTTCTCATGTTTTGAATCAAAGAAAGAAGAAACATCATTAGCTAGATCAGTGTCAGTTTTGCAAGGGAAAATATCCTCATAAAAGACAACATTTCGAGAAATGAAAAGATTGTTTGTCTCTAAGTCCACTAGTTTATAGCTTTTATATTCTATTGGATAACCCAGAAAGACACAAGCTCTTGATCTTGAAAGAAACTTGTGACGATTTTTGGTGGATGTTGAGTTGTAGCAAAGACATCCAAAGACTTTGAGATCTTTGTAATCTGGAGGATTTCCAGTTAGCATTTCTAGTGGAGATTTATCCTTCAGCAAAGGCATGGGTAATTAGTTAATAAGAAAAAACAGCCGTCAGTACATAATCTCCCCATAGCTCAATATCAACATTACTTTGAAAAAGGAGAGCACGGGCAACATTTAAAATATGTTGGTGTTTCCGCTCAACCACTAAGTTTTGCTCAGGGGTTTCAGGGCAAGAGTGATAAGCTCTTATTCCCTTTGAACGAAACAGATCATCGAACCGCAGTTCTGGTGCATTGTCCGATCTTACTCCTTTCACGTGCGCTCCATATTGAGTCTCGATCGATGTCAAGAAGTCAGGGAAGATGTGTAAAACGTCACTTTTTTTCTTCATCAAATACACTCAAGTGACCCTGCTATAGTCATCCATTATGGTTAGAAAATATCGAAAACCATCATTAGTTTCAACCAAGAAGGGGCCCAAACATCTATGTGAAGCATATCAAAAGGCTTATCACACAAATTGTTATTTGAACTAAAAGGCAAACGCTTTTGTTTAGAAAGATTACAAATGTCACAGTGAAAAAAAAAATTATTGCTTTTCTGTAGACCAACTACATCAGTCCGCCATAATCTTTGATACCAAAGTTTAGAATCAACAATAGAATTGATAGAGAAAGAATTCGATTACATGTGGAAACTTTTGAGCTTAAACTGAGATAACAAATTTCTCAATCATCTCTAAATCTTCTCTTAACGTGTATGAAGAGTTACTTGGCTCAGGACCTTTTCCATAACCCAAAAGATCAACTGCAATGAGCCTATAGTTAGATTTGGCTGAATCAGAGAAGTTTGGGAAGAGAGTCTCTGTCTAAGAAGTTGTTGAAAGGTATTTCAAGAGTTGCATCACCAATTCACCATCAAGAATAACGGATTGTTTAATATTTTAGTACAACACCTTTCAACACCCGTTAATATTTGATTTCCATAATATTGATATATCCTCATAAGGTAGCTACACTTTTCTTAGGAAACATCACAAGTTATATAAACTAGCATTCTACTGGTAGAATATAAAGCTTAGTTAAGAGCCAATACATCATTACGAACTGAATCAAATTAAAATAAAAACCAGGCCTGCATAAACGTTCCTTGGTCACCAGCTGAAAGAATCCTTACTCTTCTCAATTTTGGTTTTGTATGAACTCTCTATTTCTTCCTGCAGACATTTCATTTTACATAATCACTAATCCAACAACTGCATCACAGCCTTTTCATATATTTTTCGATATGAACATGCATCGATAGAGCACCGATAGATTTACCTTGCAGGATTTAAGTAGAGGGTCTAGGAATGAGGATTTAAAGAAGTTGATTGATTTCCCAAGTAAACTTTTATCTGACTCTGCATTGTTAAATAACCAAAATTGTAAAGCGTAATCCAAACCAATTCAACATTGATTAGTATCTGAGAACATACCATCACCATCTACATCCATACTGTGGCCTCCTGAATTGATTTCTTCTATTAGCTGAAAATCGTTAGAATATACATTATATCATAAAACATAAGGAACAATATCTTTGTGAATTGTGATGAACTAATTCAAATCCTTAATTTAGATTGTCTGTTATTTTACCTGTGAAAGTGTTGGAACTGCCTGTGGATCAAATTCATCACAGTTATCTGGATCGATAGGAACACAGACACGGCCTGATAACCAGAAGAGATTTCTCAAGAACTTGAGCTCACATCCATATATTGAACTACGTATGAACATTAGACTTATACACTGGTGTGAGATATTCAGAAAACAATGAAACGGACCTGTTTTGGGATGGATACAGAAGGGAGCCTTAAGCAAATGGTTCATTTGTTTTGAAACCTGAAAAGGACACCATACAACTAAACTTATCAGCTCTTTTTCCAGTTGTTGTAAGATCTTATGTAGAGAGTAAATATCTATCACAACAACAGGGCTGCAGGCTTATGATATATGTAGCATAGATTAGAACAAACCTCCAAATCAATTCGAGGATACGTAAAGGTGAAGACAATTTCTTCTGCACACGTCCGCATTGATGGAGCCTAAAACATTGGATACGTGATTGACGATGAGCATATCTGGGATTCAGGTTCATCATACATGTATTCAACTCATTAAAACATTACACACCTTCTGTTTCTTTGACTGAAGCATTTTTTTAAGCTGCTCCCACCTTAAACGGCTGATGGCTTCTTCTGATAGAGATGATCTCGCAGAATTCTCCCACTTTTCTCTCAGCTCTGATTGAATATCTGTTGTGAAGATATAAATTGTAAATGATCAAACTGTGGTTCGCACTTCAAGTATGCTGAAAAATACATCATCACTTTTTCGTACCTTCATCTGTAATCATCCCCAATATCTTCTCATACTTTTCTTTGCTTGAAAATATACTTTGAGTTGTCTGTAACTCACCCTCAAATAAATTCTTAAGAAAATCTACATATGATCTCCTGAAAAGCCCAGATAAAGTTAGTAACAAAACACAGTGATTCTGAAAGCAGAAAGGAAGAGGTGACGAAGAAACTCGTACGCAAGGAACGGATGAAGAGGATGACCCATAAAATCAACTTTTTTTGCGTTGTTTTCATTTCCCTGTCACATAAACAACTAAAATGATAAGATTTCACAATGCCAGAAACGAACAAACTAAACCAAAATTTTGCTCTTGAGAACACCACCTTATAAACACGGAAGTATTCAGCAACTGCTGATCTTTGTTCATTAGTCAACCTGCAGGATGTAACCACACACTTACTCATTTCATAAATCAGAAGGTAGAATGCAGAAAAAGACTCATACATACTAGTAAAGTGAGCAATGATGTTAATAGTTTCTGGTAATTGTCTCACCTTCGAGCTTTAGCATCACAAACCCAACAGTGAACTCCACGACGTCCACTGAAGACCCAAAGAATGTGTTTGAAACCAAAATCCTCTGCAATCGGCAAAATTTAAATGAGTGACTACACTTTATTTTTTAACACCACCACACAATCTTGCAAATTGGCGAAAAACTGATCTGGCAGCTAACTCCACAAACAATTTCACATTGCAACAAATACTGTGAACTTGTAACTGGCCCATTGCAACAGATTCCCAAAAACTATAAAGTGTATGAAAACTCATAAAGATAGATAATCTTGGAAAACTAACAATCTTGTTGAATATATCTGATACCTCGTAATGAAGTATCAATAACTTTGATAGCAACTGTCATTAAAGGCCAACATCTAGAGCAAACATCAGCTCCTGAGCAACAGTATCTAATGTCGTCATAATCTGTCATATCCTGAGGAAACAAAATATACACAAGTCAATCAACCAAAATAATAAGCATCAAAACAAGCTCCACTAATTTCTTAATAAGTTATTACACTTACAATATCAAAGACCAACTCCCTCTCTACTGGAGTAAACACATTGGTTCCACTTTGTGCATACGCATGTCTTTTATCTGGCTGAAAATATAAAATCATAAAATCCAAATGAGTAAGATGCTTTCCAAACATAGCCGAATGAAGCTATGAAACGATTTTTTTGCAGCTTACATCTACACTATACACAGCCCCAATATCAATCTTGTATGGAACATTCGATTTAATTGCAGCTTCCATAGCTGAAGCATTCTTGAAAGACTTATACCGCAAATAAACATCGTTTTCAAGCGTAAAGGAAAATTCTCTTCGACCAAAGTAGAACTCATCGCAACCCGGATGTTTCCCATCTAAGTATAACAAACACAAATACACAAAGTCATACATAGTTATAGTTTTCATGTATGAAAGATTAAACCACAAAAGTAAACACTAGTACCGTGTCCATATGAAAGCCACTTGTGAATATCAGTGTAAGGAAATAGATTTCCTGCAATAATTTATAAGCATACCTTCAGGTATTGAATACGAAACAGAAAGAGATGATTCACGAAAACAAAAGAGATTATTCACGAAAACAAAAGAGATTATTCACGAAGTCAATCCAATGTGATAACTTTAAAACTTGCCGTAGTAAATTCGGAGGTAATTAGGATTAAATTCGTCTGGACTTTCAATTTTCGGTTTTGGGCCATCGATCCTCATATCATCTCCGCTGTTTTCAATCTCCTCTTTCGTCATTTTTCGCCGCACAAGACAAAGGGTTCTTTATAATCTAAGGAAGAAAAATAAACAACATATACACAGAGACATCATAAGCAGATTGAATCGAATACTGATTCCACTAAGAGAAATTAATTTTCAGATTGAATCCATAAGATGCTCGATCGGAAGGGGAACAAAAAACTTACGATTTTAGTAATTGGCCGGAAGAAAAGCTTGCCGCAGAACAGAATCGATTAGAAATATTGTGGCACTTTACTGGAAACTTGGTCCTTCGGGATTTTGGAGTGGCAAGTGTGGAAATTGCGGGAAAGACGACAGCAATTAGGGCAAAACTGGCGGGAACAAACTAAAGAGAAAGATCAGAAGAGACAGGTGGATACAGTGGGCCAACTAGTATTTTACGGGCTTGTTTATTTAGGCCCGGCCCATAATATTAGTATAGTATTCAATTTGAGAGCGTTTAAAAGAGGAAAGGCCAAAATCGTAAAATAAACAGTGCCCTTTCATTTATTGGCTTCTCTACCTTTTTCGCTTTCTCTCACACATTCGTTTCTCGGCAAGAAATATTCCTCTGATATGAGAACTTCTGGAGCTACCGTCTCTATTTTCATACTCTTTTTGATCTATGCTGTTTTTCCTCGCCACCTTTCACTCGGAGATCCGACTACATGCTCTGGAATCGTTTCGATGAAGCACAGAAATGAGATGTTATCTATTTCTGATTTTGGAGCTGTCGGTGACGGAAAGACCTTGAATACTAATGCATTTAATGCGGCGATTGATCGGATACGCAACTCCAACAGTACTGAAGGAACGCTTCTCTACGTGCCTCGTGGTGTCTATTTGACTCAGAGCTTCACATGACTCTATACCTTGCCGATGGTGCCGTTATCAAAGCCCTTCAGGTAATTACTGATTTGGAATCTCATATTTGCTTGTATGATACTTCTGTAAGAAACTTTGATTCAGTAATTACGTGATTCAGAATCGAAGGTTAGGTTAGGCATTGTTAGTTTGTGCTCTGTGGTTTCTAAAGCATGATGAGTTTACATTTAATTCTGAAAAGTGAAAGTGTGGTTGCAACTAAAGATTTATGTTCGGATTTATTATTGTTTAGAAAGAATTTCTACCATATGATTAAGGTTTTTCAGTTTTCCTAAGTAGTTTGATCATGTACATGCATATTGAAGATTTGTTTTTCCAGTATAATTGTTTCATCTTTGATTTTCACAACTCATATATGGAGCTATCAGCTATATGTGATTTCATTTTGAAATGTGTTTGGATGTGATACCATCGAAGGCCTTATGGCGAATGCTTGTTTGATATTTCAGGATACGGAGAAATGGCCTTTGGTCGATCCATTGCCATCTTATGGCAGAGGCCGGGAGCGCCCTGGAAGAAGATATATCAGCTTTATTCATGGAGACAAACTCAGTGATGTTGTTATTACAGGTGGGGTTGCTTCGGGAATTACTTTCTGTAATCAGATTGTTTTATTGCTGAAAATAAGAAACCTATATGTGTTAATGTGTTTCCTAGGCAGAAACGGGACGATTGATGGCCAAGGAGAGCCTTGGCGGAACATGTGGAGACATGGAACTCTAGAGTTTACCAAACCAGGTTTTATCGAATTCAAGAACTCAACAAGAATCATCATCTCTCACGTTGTTCTTCAGAATTCCCCTTTTTGGACACTTCATCCGGTTTATTGCAGGTTTACAATCTTTCACTTCGTAAGGAAAAAGAATACATGCACTTGGTAATTACTAATAATAACTATCTCTTTGTTCACAGTGATGTTGTAGTTCATCACGTTACCATCCTCGCTCCAACTGATTCCCCCAACACCGATGGAATTGATCCAGGTTTCAGATAAGAACCCTTACAGTTAATTATGTCTGCTGTTACATTTCAAATCATGACTGATTGATAACATGGTTTTTACTCTATTATCAAATTCTATTATACTTGTATGTCGGTTGTACTATAATAGGTGTCAATTCAACTAAAAATGCAACTAGAATACAAATAATGAAATTACTCTCGTGGTAAATAAACTCGAGTAAACTACTAACAGACCATATCACCATAGGTGTTTGATAATCTAGTTCGAATGAACGATCAACTCGTTTAACGATGATTCACACCTCAGACATTCGATTCCTCGAGCTGAGCATGTGAATCTCTGAAGTGGTTCAGTCACACGCTCTACCAAACATCCATCGGTGCTAGAGCGTCTCAGAACAAGCTTCAGTTGATCAGAATGAAGCTAGTGATGATAACACCAAATCAGAAACCGTAGGTGACTACTCAAAACGCATGAGTTTAACAACAAACACACTTAATGTAAAACTGAATTGCATAAAAATAAACTTGAAATCAGAAGGGTGCGTTTTATTACAAAGTTCTAAGTTCGCAAGAAAAATCAATTGTAAAAACTAGGGTTCGAGTTTTGCAACATGAAAGAATATTTATACTAAACTCATAGCAAAACCCTAGATAAACTCGGCCAAATGCGCAGTGAATTTTGGCCTCGGTTTGGCCCAATAGTGAAAAGAGCAGTAGTGCGCTGAACTGGCCCTCCGTAAGTGTGTACTCGAGTTGAGCTCGAGTGTGTGATCTCGAGCTTGTGTGCGCGCGTGTCTAAGAGCTGAAGCGTGTGCGGGATCGTACTGGCGCGTGAGAGAACTTGAGACGGAGACTCAAGCTGGCGCGTGACGGAGCTCGATCTAAGCTCGAGCTGGCACTTGTGTGGACTCGAGCTGGGGCTTGAACTGGGGCGTGTCTAGA
Organism: Lepidium sativum; assembly: GCA_023374145.1. Taxonomy (NCBI): domain Eukaryota; kingdom Viridiplantae; phylum Streptophyta; class Magnoliopsida; order Brassicales; family Brassicaceae; genus Lepidium; species Lepidium sativum. The sequence continues at coordinate 13,230 of JAKUCM010000867.1, read as the reverse complement.
CTCAAGCTGGGGCTCGAGCTTGGGCGTGACTGGACTCGAGCTGGGGCTCGAGTTGGCGCGTGACCGGGCTTGAATTGGGCTCGATCTGGGCCCTTCTTTGTCCAAAACAGACTCGATCGTGCCCGTATCCAGTACCTGAAAACTCACAAAACGTAGTATGTATGCAGATGCATGTGAATGTGTATGAATGATACTATCTAGACTCCAACTATATAAGAATGTATCAAAATGTACGTATAATATACCTAAATGATGCTCCTAAGACGTGCCAAAAAGTGCATATCAACTCCCCCAAACTTAGTTTTTACTCTGCATCTGCATACATACTACGTTTTTGCTAACGCGTGGTTACAATGACCAACAACCAAATACGTGCATATCAACTCCCCCAAGTTAGTTAGTCATTGTAACCACGCGTTGGTTGTTGCGCGTAACTCTGAAACTCTTATCCGAAAAGGTCATAGCTGCTGAGTCCTGCCTAAGGTGTGAATTGTTGTGAGGTTGAGTTCTGGTTATCGAGCCACAAAATTCTTGTATGCAGTGTGAGCTGGTGTACATCTGTCTGATGTCGGTCTGAGTTCGCTCTTGACGCGGACTACTAGTGGAATGTCTCCTTACTGTTCGGCGTTGTCTCGGTGGCTCATAGTTGGGCTCCAAATCAAGTTCCTCAGTATGTGCTGGTTGTGCGAGTCCGTGTGGTGAATCAAAGATCAAATGCATGGACTTCTGACATTACATTCCTTGGTTGAGTCTGAGAGGATGTCACACGCTCGTATGAAGATGCTCTGCGTGGCTGCATCACTGTCGGAGTATTGTGCTCATACGAAGATGCCTTGTGTGGCTGCATTTCTGGCCAAAGATTGGAGGGTTGCATGAGATTAATGTCGAACTTCTGCGCTGCGCTACATCTGGAGGCGTGGGTTCAGGACTTCTTCGAGTGTTGGAGTTCAACGATAGGGAGCTGATCTTGTCCATAATCGTGTTAATCTATTTGGTATTCTACCTAGATAGCTTGGAGGGTAGCCCAATGTGCTTATGCGCCGCTTTCAACCCTTTTGACATTTTAAGGTCCACATAGTCTTCAAAGTAATAGTAGTCTGGTTCGTCTAATGTGATCTCCGTAACTTTAGGTGTTTTCTCGCGGTGGTTGGTTCTGGAGCGAGTTTCAGTGAGGAGATGCGCTGGAGGTAGAAACGCAATGTTCAACTCGAGTGTTATATCGGCGTACTCTTGGTTAGGAAATTGGATATATGAATCCGTGATTGCACCTGGTTATGCAAATTGGTACATCAACTTATCTCTAACTGAGCTCTTCCTCAAAAATCTATGATTCATGAGGTATGTCATGTTGATGTACGCCGGAGGATTCGAATCTTTCGATTTTATGGTGACATTACATGCTTCCATAATCCTCGTTACAATCCCTCCACAACATATGGAAACATTGTCTTTGCTTTGCAACTGAATTGCCCAACTTGTGTACCATGTTAGTTGCTTCATGATCGTCTTTGTGAACCCGTTATGGTTTCTATTCCCCGCGAAGTTGATTCTATGATCATAGTTATTGAGAATGGTCAAAATCGCTGCATCAATCATCTCAAGTTCTGGTTTCTTGACTTTCCTTGACTCATGTCTGGCAAAACATGTATCAGCAATAACTTTGTGAAAGTATCTGATTGCCGTGTTCCGGATCTTGGTGCTCTTACTGCGTGAAGCGCTGTAGTCGTCTGGTGTTGCAATTATCTTCCACAGCAGATTCAGCTCGTCACGGTCAAAATCAGTGTCGTATCCATCAGAATGCTAAATGTCAAACAGTTGCTAGAATTGCAACGTTGAGAATGAGACAAGGCTGCTAGAAATAGATGGGTTTGGAGCTCTAACTTTCGTAGTCAACGACAGGAAATACTCATTCTCAGCGTTGCAATTCGAGCAGCGGTTTGACTTTTAGTATTCTGATGGATACAACACTATTTCGACCGTGACGAGCTGAACCTGCTGTGGAAGATAATTGCAACACTAGACGACTATAACACTTCACGCAGTAAGAGCACCAAGATCCGTAACCCGACAATCAGGTACTTTCACAAAGTTATTGCTGATACATGTTTTGCCATAAATGAGTCAGGGGAAATCAGGAAGCCAGAACTTGAGATGATTGATGCAGCGATTTTGACCACACAATAACTATGTTCATGGAATCAACTTCGCGGGGAATAGAAACCATAACGGTTGACAAAGGCGATCATGAAGCAACTAACATGGTACAAAAGTTGGACAATTTAGTTGCAGAGCAAAGACAATGCTTCCATATGTTGCGGAGGGATTGTAACGAGGATTATAGAGGCATGTAATGTCACTATAAAATCGAAAGATTCGAATCCTCCGGCGTACATAGACATGACATACTTCATGAATCATAGATTTTTGAGGAAGAGCTCAGTCAGAGATAAGTTGATGTACTGATTTGCACAACCAGGTGCAATCACGGATTAGTATATTTGGCTTCCTAACCAAGAGTACGCCGATATAACACTCGAGTCGAACATAGCGTTTCTACCTCCAGCGCATCTCCTCGCTGAAACTCGCTCCAGAACCAACCACCGCGAGAAGACACCTAAAGTTACGGAGATCACATTAGACGAACCAGACTACTATTACTTTGAAGACTATTTGGACCTTAAAATGTCAAAATGAGTGAAAGCGTCGCACAAGCACATTGGGCTACTCTCCAAGCTGTCTTGGTGGAATACCAAGAAGATTAACACGATTATGGACAAGATCAGCTCCCTATCGTTGAACCCCAACACTCGAAGAATTCTTGAACCAGCGCAGCGCAGAAGATCGACATCAATCTCCAGGCAACCCTCCAATCCTTGGCCAGAAATGCAGCCACACAGGGCTTTCTTGTATGAGCACAACACTCCGACAGCGATGCAGCCACGCAGAGCATCTTCATACAAGCGTGTGTATCCTCTCAGACCCAGCCAAGGAGTATAATGTCGGAAGTCCAGGCATTTGATCTTGATTCACCACACGAACTCGCATAACCTGCACATGTTGAGGAGCTTGATTTGGAGCCCAACTATGAGCCACTGAGACAACGCCGAGCAGTAAGGAGACGTTCCACTTGTCGTCCGCGTCAAGAGCGAACTCGGACTAAGAAACAATGACAACAGACAGATGTACACCAGCTCACACTGTAGACAGAAATTCCGTGGCTCGATAACTAGGACTCGACCTCACAATAATTCACACCTGAGGCTGGACTCATCAACTATGAACTTTTCGGCTCCGAGTTTCAGAGTTACGCGCAACAACCAGCGCCTGGTTATGATGACCAACCAAACTCGAGCTCCCAGCCGCCCAGTCCAAACATATGGATCTCGCTGGATGGTCTTTATTTCTCTGAGGTAAGAACGCCAACATCTTCTTGTACATACCATTGCAGTTATTTTATTATGTCATTACTTGTCTGAGACCTTCCTCAAGCTTTTATCGACACAAGGGGTTGTGTGATTTAAGTTCAGGGGAAGACCCAGGGTACTACTAATCATGTTTGTTGTTTTCTTAATTTGATCTCATGTTTCATACGCATTAAAAAAAAAAAACATAGTGTTCATGCATTGCACTTAGAATCGAGTCTAAGTTCTGGGAATCATCTTGTTTCGGATAGACAATCTTGATAGGTTGATTGATTAGTAACCATAGTGAACTTTTGGACTTGCGGTTCTTCCCTTTCGAAACCTAACAGATAGATAGTTTGCCTTTGAAACTTGTACTTATGTTGTGTCTCGAAAGAACCTGGTTTGTTTCCTGTAATATTGAATTTGAATTTGCCGAGATAGGGGTTTGACATGCATTGAATTTGATCATTCCTTGAGTTTAGCCTGTCAATTAGAAAGAATGAAACGAAAAAAAATAATAGGTAATTCGCATATAACTCAGCTCACATAATGAGGTCTAAGCTGAACGGGGACTGTGCGTAAACCCGTACTTTTTTGTGTTCACTTATAAAACCAATATGATTTTGCCTAAGGTGAACGGGAATTGTGCGTAAACTCGTACTTTTTCGTGTTCATTGAGAAAGCAAAGACATTGATGCCTAAGGTGAATCATGGCTGTGCGTAAACCTGTACTTCTTTGCATTCACTAATAAAGCTCGAGCATAATCTTGAGTTTGAGCAGAAACTGAATAAATTAAGTCTTGCTAAGCTCTTGGAAGTTGCACATCAATAACCCCTCTTGAGGTCTGCACCTTTGGAACTAAGAATCAAACTTGCGCTTCTTAGAGTCCAGCTAAGCACTAGGGATATCTGATTAGGATGCTAAGCTAAGTTCATTTGTGGCTTACGGTTTTTAGCCTACTGAGTTGTTTGTTTGAGGCAAGATGTTCCCAGTGTTTGCACCATCTTTTCCTTCTTTGCATTATGCCTTTGCTTGAGGGCAAGCAAAGACTAAGTTCGGGGATGTTGATATGCACGTTTTTAGCACGTCTTAGGAGCATCCTTTAGATATATTATACGTACATTTTGATACATTCTCATATAGTTGGAGTCTGGATAATATCATTCACATGCATTTGCATACATACTACGTTTTGTGAGTTTTCAGGTACTGGAGTTGGGCACGATCGAGTCCGTTTTGGACAAGGAAGGGCCCAGATCGAGCCCATGACCAAGCCCAGCTCGAGCCGAGTCACACGCCAGCTCGAGTCCAGTCACGCGCAACCTCGAGCCTAGACACGCGCCAGCTCGAGCCCCAACTCGAGTCCAGACACGCGCCAGCTCGAGCCCAGATCGAGCTCCGTCACGCTCCAGCTCGAGTCTCCGTCTCGAGCTTTCTCACGCGCCAGTATGATCCCGCACGCGCTTCGGCTTTTGGACACGCGCGCACACAAGCTCGAGATCACTCACTCGAGCTCAACTCGAGTACACACTCACGGAGGGGTAGTTCAGACGCACTACTACTCTTTTCACTATTGGGCCAAACCGAGGCCAAGATCCACTGCGCATTGGGCCGAGTTTATCTAGGGTTTTGTTATGAGTTTAGTATAAATATTCTTACATGTTGCAAAACCGGAACCCTAGTTTTTACAATTGATTTTTCTTGCGAACTTAGAACTTTGTAAAAAAATGCACCCTTCTGATTTCAAGTTTATCTTTATGCAATTCAGTTTTACATAAAGCGTGAATTTCATACTTTTCTCGAGTTCTTTATTGTTGCATTCAAAACTTGAATTCGTGTTTGTTGTTAAACTCATGTGTTCTGAGTAGTGACCTAGGGTTCCTGAGGATGAGTTAGGTCTGCGTGACGCTTAGATTTTCTAAGGCGCTTAAGGTTAGATTTATGTAAGTCTTTTCTGATTTGGTGTTATCATCACTAGCTTCATTCTGATCAACTGAGGCTTGTTCTGAGATGCTCTAGCATCGATGAGTGTTTGGTAGAGCGTGAGGCTGAACCACTTCAGAAATTCACATGCTCAGCTCGAGGGATCGAATGTCTGAGGTGTGAATCAGCGTTAAGCGAGTTGATCGTTCATTCCAACTAGATTATCAAACGCGTATGGCGATAGGGTCTGTTAGTAGTCTACTCGAGTTTGTTTACAACGAGAGTGGATTCATTATTTGTGTTCTCGTTGCATAGAGACTAGCTCTATTGAGTGATATCAAGCGCCTAGTTAACTCAAAAGTCACGTTGACCCATGAAACTCACTCCTCAGGATCCTTCTTTCTCACCCTACGTTAATTCTATTTGATACTCTACTGCTTATTACTCTGTTTAAATTATTTACAATTGTTTTGCTTTGTCTATTTTTGTTTTAAAGGTTCGAATTAGGTTGTTAGGGGAACCACACTTTTATTGGCTTGAATTAGGGTTGTTAAATGCATCTTGATTTATAATTATATTCCTAGTTGGATTGACACCTATTATACTACAACAGACATACAAGTATAATATGATTTGACAATAGAGTAAAAACCCTGTTATCAAGTTGTCAATCTGGGTCTCTGTTAGTTACATTTAGGATTGTTAACTTTTTAAGCTCAAGTCCTTTTTACTCTTCATTACATACTCACTTGTGGCACTGTGTTTTGTGTTCTGTTTGAGGTGATTTCAACCTCCAGTACGTCAACTTGATCCTACTGCTCAGTTTGACGTCACTCAGTTTATGCAGACACGTTCACAAGGAAATCAAAATCTTCTTGAGCCTCTTGACAACATTAACCAACTACCACGCGAGTTAAGAGCGCAGAGAAACCAAGTCTATAGTACGCTTACAGAGAGAAAGATAATGAACGCATACACAGAGTCGAACACACACGTTCCCCCTTTGGACCAGCCTCTTCAGAGGAAACCGCGAATAATAGGCGCTGGAGATGCACCAAGTACTCACACCCAGATACCTGGAATTGTTCCCCCAACCATAACGAACAACAACTTCGAGATCAAGAGCAGTCTCATTTCTATGATCCAATATAGGCAGTTTCCCGACCTACCTTATGAAGATCCGCTTGATCACTACAAAGGCTCAATGGAGTCAGTGAGGACGCATTCAAACTGAGGTTGTTCCCGTTTTCTCTCGGAGACAAAGGTCATGTTTGGGAAAAGCACTTACCGCAAGGCTCCATCACATCATGGGAAGCTTGTAAATCTGCGTTTCTTGCCAAATTCTTCTCCAACTCTCGAACTGCAAAGTTGAGAAACGCCATCTAAAACTTCACCTAACAGAATTCTGAAACCTTTGCTGAAGTTTGGGAGAGGTACAAGAACTATCAGTCTCAGTGCCCACATCATGGATATCCTGCTGAGAGTGTGCTCAACAATCTCTACAGAGATTTTCACCCTAACATTTGCAAGTTATTGGATACCGCAGGCCATGAAAATTTCCTTAACCAGGACATCACTGATGGTTGGCAGCTAGTGGAGAATATGGCACAGGCAAATGGCCAATATAATGAGGACTACGTTAGGACGGTCAGAAACACAGTGGACACAGACACAATCAGTAGGAAGGAACTCAAGGCCCTGAACGTCAAGTTGGACAAAATCGATAGGATGTTGCAAGTACAACACAAACATGTCCAATTCATGACTGGAGATGAACATGTTCCAGATGAGGAGGATGATCAGGTTGAGGAGATCACTTATTTGCAGAATTAGGGAGGTGGTTACAAGCAGTACAACAACTACAAGCATCACCCAAACCTCTCATACAGAAGCAACAATGTGGCAAATCCCCAAGACCATACCTACCCACCGAAACCCCCACATGCTCAATCGGACGCGTTTGTCCTGAAGCAACAATATCACAAGAGTTACAAGCCATTTGCAAACATACCACCTGGGTATGAAGCACACACTCCACCAACCGCTACACAACCACCAGAAGTTTTTAGCCTAATCCAAAAAGTTCTGAATGGACAGAAAGCATCTGCTGCTAAAGTCACGCATAAATTTTTAGAGGTGCACTCTAAGATTGACACCTCTCACAACGTCTCACGTGCAAGTTTGAGACACTGAACGCAAGATTCAAGTACGTGGAGAGTCAGCAAGCGTCATCTTTAACAGTGAAGACAACAGGCCAACTTCCAGGGAAAGCAGTTCCCAACCCAAAAGAGTATCATGCCAATGCCATCACCCTAAGAAGTGGACGCGAGTTATTGATTCGAGCAGAGACTACAAAAGATACTGAGGACAGTAAGGTTCAGGAGGGGGAGGATTTTCTCATCAAAGATCAGACAGAGACTCGACCTGGAGCTGTTCCTAAGCCAAAGTCTGCTGAAAAACCCACACCTAAGCTCGATACAACCAAGCAAGCTGAACCCAGACCCAACACTTCAGACGCTCATCCACCTACAGGAACCTCAGAGAGGAGTAAACCATTTGTCTTCCACCATATAAACCCCAATTACCCTTTCCCCAAAGGTTCAAGAAGGAGCTTGCTTAGAAGTACAAGGCGCTCTTTGACAAGCAGATGAAGGACATTGAGGTGAAGATTCTGATTATGGATGCTTTTATGCTAATGCCTCCATACCATAAATTTTTCAAGGATGCAGTTAAGGAGATAACTCAAGCAGTCGAGGGTATGGTCATACTGACACATGAGATTAACGTCATTATACAAAGGAAAGTTGTACCGAAAAAGCTTGGTGATCTTGGAACCTTTACAATCACATGCTCACTTGGACCCTTATCATTTAGCAAGTGTCTCTGCGATCTAGGCGCCTCAATCAGCTTCATGCCGCTTTCAGTCGCAAAAAGATTAGGCTTTGTTGATTACAAGTCCTGCGAAATCTCATTGATTCTGGCAGATAGATCAGTGAGAATCCCTCATGCCATCCTGGAAGACCTTTCTGTGAAGGTGGGGGGAATTGAGATACCAACAGATTTTGTTGTCTTGAAAATGGAAGAAGAACCTAAGGACCCTCTGTTGTTTGGAAGACCCTTCTTGGCCACAGCGGGCACGCTAATTGATGTTAGGAATGGAGTCATTGAGCTGAATATGGGTCCAGATCTTAGAATGAAATTCAACATCAATGATGCGATTAAGAAACCAACGATCGAATGTCAAGTGTTCTTAGTGCACAAGATGGACACTCTTGCTGATGAGCTGTTAGAAGAATTGGCAGCAAAAGATCAACTCCAAGTTGATCTGACAAAGCCAGCCACTGAGGGGTACCTAAGTATGGAAGTTGAATGTTATGCGAACTTGTTGGATTGCCATAGACTAATCAAGAGTCTGGCGATGATTGAGGAATTGGACTCGAGTGCACCTGAGGTAGACTCGAGACATAGACTCGAGTTGCAAGTGCTCGAATGCACTACGCCTGACGTCACTGATGACTGGTCTGAGCTCTTGGCACCTAAAGTGGAGCTGAAACCACTTCCTGCAGGACTAAGGTACGTTTTTCTGGGCCCCAATTATACTTATCCTGTGATTGTAAATGACGCATTGAATGATGATGAATTGAGTATGCTTTTGACTGAGCTTAAACGTTTTTGAAAAACCATGGGATATACGCTTAAGGATATTAGAAGAATTTCCCCAAGTTTTTGCATGCATAGGATACACTTAGAAGATGAATCTCATTCTAGTGTAGAGTCCCAGAGGAGATTGAACCCGAACCTTAAAGAAGTGGTTAAAAAGATATACTTAAGTTGCTAGACGCTGATGTCATATATTCAATCTCTGATAGTAAGTGGGTCTCTCTTGTGCATTGTGTTCCTAAGTAAAGGGGTATTACAGTGGTTAAGAATGATAAAGATGAACTAATACCCACTAGAACCATAACGGGGCATAGGATGTTTATAGATTATAGGAGGCTGAATTCGTCCAGTATAAAAAATCATTTCTCTTTGCCTTTTATTGATCAGATGGTTGAAAAGTTGTCTGGTAAAAAGTATTATTGTTTATTTGACGGGTACAGCGGGTTCTTTCAGATCCCTATACACCCGGATGATCAGGAAAAACTACTTTTACCTGCCCTTATGGCACTTTTCCATACAAACGCATGCCGTTTGGGTTATGCAATGCTCCTGCTACATTTCAGCGCTGTATGACTTCTATTTTCTCGGATTTGATTGAGGATGTAGTCGAGGTGTTCATGGACGACTTTTCCGTCTATGACTTTTCCTACTTCTCTTGTTTGTCAAATTTGTGCAGGTTGCTTAGCAGGTGCGTGGATACCAACCTTATGCTCCACTGGGAAAAATGTCACTTCATGGTTCAGGAGGGTATAGTGTTGGGGCATAAGATATCTGAGAGAGGTGTTGAGGTTGACAAGGCAAAGATCGAGATCATGGCCCGATCTGGGCCCTTCCTTGTCCAAAACGGGCTCGATCGTGCCCGCATCTAGTACATGAAAACTCACAAAACGTAGTATGTATGCAGATGCATGTGAATGTGTATGAATGATACTATCTAAACTCTAACTATATGAGAATGTATCAAAATGTACGTATAATATACCTAAATGATGCTCCTAAGACGTGCTAAAAACGTGCATGTCACTGATCTGCTTACTCATTGCCACAGATTCAAGCTCTAACATATGTATAAAAGATTGTTACATATCCACTGGCAATGACCTTGTTGCAGTAAAGAGCGGTTGGGATGAGTATGGCATTGCCTACAACCGTCCAAACAGTAACATCACCATCCGTCGTATAACTGGATCTTCCCCATTTGCTGGAATAGCCATTGGAAGTGAAACTTCTGGCGGAATCCAAAATATCACGGTGGAAAACATTAGTCTATACAATTCAGGGATTGGCATCAACATTAAGACAAACATTGGCCGAGGAGGAAGCATCCAAGGAATCAAATTTTTTGGGGTCTACTTGGAAAAAGTTCGAACGGGGATTAAGATCTCTGGCGACACCGGAGATCACCCGGATGATAAATTTAACCAATCCGCTATTCCAATCGTAAGAGGCATTACAATCAAGAATGGGGCATCAAAGTCGAGCAAAAGGTACTCCGATATGGAAATGCTCAGATGTGGTCGGAAGCACAGAGAATGTCAACCCCACACCTTGCCCTGAGCTAACCGCAACAGCCCAACAAGGCAGTTCCTGCGGAAACCAGACCTAATACTCCAAAGCTAAGAGACCACATTTAGATTAATGTAAGTTATCATTTTCATAATCAAAATTAGTTATTTAATGTTACTGCCATGGCCATAGATACATCTCTGCCAATAAAAACACTAGGGACAATACACTATATATATATGTAGAGACTACTATACTCTCAGAGCTGCACGAAATCATATTCCACTGAGTTTGATGTTTATTTTTTAATTACGAGAACTGCCACATTTAAGAAGACTTCATTTTATAGTATCTTAGATTCTAACACAAACTCTTGGAGTCTTGTTCATCTTCCTTCAAATCAAATGGTTGAGAAACTTGCGAATCTTTCTCCTGAACATACCCTTATAGTTCACTTTCTCATCTTCTTCTTTGTGTTTTACCAATTTCACTGTAATCTTCTTGGAGCTATCATCTTCCGACGACGGGAAAACGCCGACTAAGATCTTAGTCTCTGGAATATCTGCCACGATCACGGCGTCTGAGGAACGCTCTGTACCGTCTGTACCTGTGGGCTTTTCTTTTTCACCGGAGATGATCATATCGTTGCCGAAAGGAATCTGAAGGCCATGTCCCCACAGCTCGTTCTGACGACGGTGGTGGCAAGGACGGCAATAGATCGTCAATGAGCGTTTAGGAAAATGACGATTGATTGGGTGGAAATTAGCGAAATTTATCGGCACTGTGATCAAATGGGATCCGGAAAGGGTTTGCTTTGTGGAATCTGGATCGGGTTCGGCAGATACAGGGGTCTGGTTTTCATTTTCCGGCTTGGAGGAAGCGACGGAGAGAGCAAACAAGAGGACGGTAACAACGGTAACGGTGACGGTGAGCGTGGCCATTGAAAAGTCAGGAAATTGAGGATTGCGTGCTTCTACCGGTGATTGTAATTGATTGATATTAAACTTTTGGCTTAACTACCATTCATAATTTCTCCGGGACCCACTTTTTATTAGGTTGTTGGGCCTGTATATATTTTGGGCAACAGGCCCTATGTTCGGCCCAATAAAGAAGAAGGGACAATGAAGGGTGCAATAAGAGACCAGGCCCTGCTTGAAATGAGAGATCCTGTGATGTTTGTGCTGGTATACAAAAGATCCTGTAATTCATTTGTATCTATTTATGAATGTTTTACTAAATTTTATTTGCAAATAACTGAATGAAGAAAGTTATTAAGTTGCTATTACATTATTGTCAATAGCAGATAAGCACACAATATCAGAAGGTACTTCAATAGACATAAAATAGATTTGGAACAAATTTCCATTTCTAAACTTAAAAACATGTCATCAGTTAAACTATCATTCAACAAAAATTTATATGATATACAATCTTTTGACTAAATGTATTACATTTTTCAGATAACAAAGTAAATATACTGAAGCAAACTAGAGAGACTCCGATAACAAAAATGGATTAAATGGTACGTTAAACTAAAACTTCGTCTATACTTTATACTGCATAGTTATATACATGTACCGAACTGATTAGATAATAAAACTTGCATCATCTTATTTGAATAATTTGCTTGATTGCTTGATTGCTTGATTGCTTGATGTATATTGATTGCAATAAGAATATATATTATACTTCAAATATACTGATTGTAAAATAAAGAAATAATAAAGAGTTGTAAATTTAATATAAACTAAAAAATAAAAGAAATGAAAACAACGAAGTATCTAAATAGTATAACAAAGAACATGAATCTGTCAGATTCGGAAATATTTCTTTGTATACAACATTCATAGTCTTAGTGCAAAATCTTCCTTTTTTATCTGTGATTAGCACTTTTAATCCATTTTTAGATTTTACATTAGATATAGCAACATATAGTTGACCACGAGAGAAAACTGGCCTAAGAAGATATAGTCCAACTTTATTTAACATTTGACCTTGACTTTTGTTAATACTCATTGCATAAGCAACATACAATGAAAATTGTCTCCTGTTCAACTTGAATGGCAATGATGTATCGCATGGTGAAATTACCATTATAGTGATGAGAATTTTATCACCAATTCTTGCACCTGTAATCACATTCGCTTCTAATATGTGATTAGACATTTGTGTTATATGAAGCCTTGTTCCATTGCATAGTCCATGTTGAGGAACATAATTCCTCATTAACATAACAAGAGTTCCTATTTTTAAACGTATAGCACAATTAGGAAGCATTATCTTTTTGATGGTTTCTGGCAATGTGAATTTTTATGCACTTAGAATCTTTCTTGTGGCCAATTTTGCAGGAATTTGTGCATTCGTAAATACACCATCTCAAGCCATATAGGCGGAGTCGATTTTGATTTTGCATTTGATGCCACAATATTCCAGAATTATCATTATTGTGCCACCCACGCATGCATAAGTATTCTGCAAGTTTTGTAGGAGGCGAACCTACTTCCTGTAACTTGTTAACTGCTTCATCGACATTCTTGTGAATCAATTGTTGTTTAAGTTTCCATTAAATGTTCCCTCATAATCACAAGAATGGATAAAGACATTCTTTAGTCCTTGAACTATCATCTCAAGCTCGGGTCTTCTGACATTACCACACTCATGCCTTGCAAAACACATATTCGCGATGGCCCTATGAAAATATTTGAAGGAAGGGTTTATGATCTAAGTGCATTTGCT